>PVIA01003895.1:75533-153823 GCA_004024845.1 Tonatia bakeri | reverse complement strand
GAGGGGGATTAGCCACTTCTGGCCCCTCTCTCAGAACCTCCTACCCCCAGGAAGACAGAGCAAGGAGGGCAAGCAGAGGGACCCAAGTCACAGATTTATAGCAGCTGCTCCCTGCCACTGCCTGGGCCTCTCTCACCCTTGGGGACAGGAATGTACCCCTGCAACTCCCCTGCCTCCAGGGGGCTCAGTCCCACTCCCACCTGGCGTCTGAAAAAGATCCCTGATAGCTACCGAAACTGCAGCCTCAGAGCCCTGGGCTGCATGGGGGTGGAGCCGGTCTCCCACATTCTGCTCAGCCCAGGCTCCCAGATCTTTACGCCAGGGGACTGTAGGTGGGGTTAATGTGCCCAAGTCCCCACTTCAACCCTGAGACCCAGCCTTAGTCTGCCCAGAGCCCAGGCCCCTGGCTGCCGACCCCAGCAGGAAGAGCCCTGAGGGACTGTGGGTGGGGCAGGGGTCACGGAGCCACCTCTCAGCCCTGCACCCGCTTCATGTCAGCTGGAGCCGGCCTCTCAGGCTTTCCCACAGGGTACCCCCTCTCTGCACCCATAGCACCCCGTCTAATGGGTCAGAGTCCAGGGGCCTGTCTGGGAGCCATGCGGAGTGAGCAGGGGCCACACGGGCCGGGCCCCCAGCCTGCTGGTCAGCACCCTGGAGAGAAGCTGAGCCTGGCCAGGTGGCAGAAGCCTGGGGTCAGTGCCCATGACCAACGGAACCTCCTCCCTGGGCCCAGACTGCCCGTCTGCTGACCCTCCCTGCTCACCTGCTGCCCTCCCTGCCCCTTCACTTCCCCTGGGACAGCGCTGGCCCTTCCACGAAACCCCCTCCCTCGCCCTTCAAAACTGCTCCTCAAACTAGCTTGACTCCAGAAAACTGCCCAGCCTCCTCCTTGCTGACCACCCTTCCCGACCCAGAGTGCTGGTGTTTCTCCAGTGGACTTACTACCCTCTCACCCAGGAAGGGGCCCCTGAGGCCCCCCGCCCCACCCTCTCTCCAGCACCAGCTGTGGCTGTCCTGAAACACCTGCTGCCACTGGGGTCCCCGTGGGCAAGAGGAGGGAGGTGGGATTCTGGGAGGGCTTGCCTGCCTTGGGCTCAGCTTGAGACTGGAGGAGGTAGGTTTCTTCTTGGCCCAGTGGCTATCCCCACCTCCTCAGATTCCAGAATCGGCCAGGCCACTGGCCTAACTTACTCAGGAGCCCTGTTCTCTGGAAGGATCATCTTGAGGACCCAGCCAAGGGGTCCAAACCTGGGGTGTGTGGGTGACTCGGGGGATGGGCTGCTGGGGGTTGGGCGGGGGGCCTCAGGGACCCCTTCCTGGGTGAGAGGGTGGTAAGTTCCTCCATGAGGCCATGGAGGAACCACAGGGTAGGTAGGGAGTTGGGGGGCAGGGCTATGTAGCAGGAGGACGGGGCACAGGAAACAAAAGGGTCAGGGAAATATCAAGGATATCTGGTCTCAACCGCCGTTCCCACAGGTCCCGGGGGTGGCCAGGAGCCCGCAGGCACAGTCCGACCAGCTCTGCATCCCATTCACTCCTGCTGCCCCACTGACATCACTTCCAGCCCCCCTGGGCCAAGGTGAGGGCCAGCCACATAAACCTTCATCGGGCTCCACCAGATCCCCCCAGTATTGTTCCCACCGGACGGACAAGGGGCCATGGCTGCTGTGGGCTGCCTGGCCCTGGGGACTGAGCAGGGACTGGAACTCACGGCTGAGTTCCACCCTGTTTGGGTGGCTGTGTCTTCTCCCTGCACCCAGCTTCTGGAGTTGGCATCCAGAGCCTGTGGAAGGCTTGGCCCACCCTTCTGAGCAAGGAGGGCCACCCAGCCAGTTGTGCCTCCCCTCGCACGTGGCCCATCAGGCCCAGCCCCCAGCCCCCAGCCCAGGCGGGCCCAGTGAGGTGCAGGCCTGGCCAGAACTCCAGCGTCCTGTCATGGCAAGTACAAATCCTGCCAGACTTCCAGTTTCCAGAAACTGCAAATCACTTCTTCATTCAGCTCTCGCTGAGCACATAGTGTGTGTGGATGTATTTCGTGTTTCAGTGCTCAGTCAAGTTCCTTTGCCTCACCTGGACCGTGGCCCCCGGCCATCTGCCTGTCCCATCTTTGATCGCCACACAGTAGCTGACGGGGTGGCTCTGCGCTCTCCAGCGTAGTCTCCGCAAACACCCTTCTGCGGCCCCTTCCCTCCCCTCCCCCTCCAGCACCTCATCTGTGGCCCTGACAACTGCTGCCCGACAGGGCTTTGAAGTTTCGTGGGCATGTGCTTCCCTACGCTCCTGCCCCACAGGCAGCCAGGCCCTGCTGCGTAAGAACTCGGGGCTTCCCCTGCTTCTGTCTGTGGGCCCTTAATCGATCCTCTGGGCCCCAGGCAGTAAAATAGGGACTCGTAAAGATAGTGTGCCTCTGGGGTTTGGCAGGACAAGGCATAATGTGATGTGAGCAGACATGTCAGCCTCCCAGGAGACTCCCCTCGCCTCTGTTCTCACAGTCTCCGCAGCCTCCTCCAGGCCAGCACTGCGCTGGACAGGGAGGGCGCTCTGCAGGCCGCGGGTGAGTGCGTGCCACGCTGGCGGGGCTGCGGGAACATGCCCTGAGCCCCAGTCTGAGGGCCTGGGAGCGCAGCTTGGGGCTTAGAAAGGGGGTTTTAGGACAAAGTAAAGGTGCTCCTCCATTGAGAAAATGATAAAAAGTCCAGAAGAACTGTCTTGAGAGACTAAGAAAAGAAATTGCTTCCAGAAAAGGTTTACGTGGGTGGGGGTGGATTATCAATGGTTTATTGGGACCCTGGGCAGCTACCCCCAGACCTCTATCCTCCGTCTGGGGGCTGGAGGGAGAAGGAAGGGCTCCTCCGTTCTGGGGGTGCCCCTTCTTGGTTCTGGGTGGTCGCTGATCCTTCTGGCCACCAGCAGGGTCCCACTAGGCTCCAGATGGGAGGAGTGGTTGGAGGGAAAGGACGCTCATTCTCCCCTTGCCCGGAGGGCCCCCCCACCCCCAATGAGAGGGCAGAGGAGAATCTGGCAGGGGCACCTCCCAGGCGGGGAACATGCAAACCAGGCAGGGGAAGGAGCCAGGCATTAAATGTCAGGAAGAGCCCAGGGCAACTCGGCTTGTGCAAAGTTTGCTTTGGGTAGAGTTGTTCCACCTGACAGACCACTTGCTTGGCTGGGGGCACAGGGTGGGGCATGGGATGGGATGGGATGGGATGGGATAGGGCCCCAGACCAGGTTTGAGCCCTGACTCCTTAGCTCTGGGACTCAGGCAAGCGGCTCAGTGTCCTTTGAGACGCAGTTGTCCTGTCTGTTAAATGTGCATTAAGACCGTGGCTTAAAGGGTTGTAAAGACTGAGGGAGAAGGAGTGTGAAGATTTCTTGAGAATCTGACGGGATGAGTGTACACGAAGATGGCACCTGGGCAAGCAGGTGAGGGGTGGGGCTGGAGAAGGAGGAAAGGAAAGGGAATGGGGTGCAGAACAAGGAGAACAAAGGGAAAACCAGATGGTAACATGGGTGGAGGGGGAGGGCTTAAGGGCGGAGTCTGAGGGGGAGTTGGGGATGGCAATGAGGGAAGCCTGAGCCTTGCCCTGAGGTCATCTTGCTCTCTGGCCCAGTCCAGGGCAGCTGTTGGCTTCAGGGAGGAATCAGAGCCAGAGCCTCCAGCCTCCCCTGACCTCAGCCTGGGAGACAAGCCTGGGAAGGCACACAAGTCTTACAAAGCCAGCAGATCTAACCAGCCTCCACCAACTCCTACACAGTCCTTAAAACCCAGCTCCAGGATGCCGCCTCCATGAAGCCTCCTTTAATAGACGAAGCCACCTGCCTAACTTTCTCACAGAAAGGCAAGTTCAGGGAGGAAAAGTGGCTTGCTCAGAGTCACACACCGTGGGCCTTAACTCCTGCTTGCCCTCCACCCAGAGGGTCTGTGTCCCCGGGTCAGTCTGAATGGCCTCCCAGGTCACACTCAAGCTGCACCAAGTCGTTTAGCACGAAACTGCGCTCTGATTGTTTCAGAGCTATTAATTTTATATCTGCAGTGACCTCAGTGGTAAAAACTGGGTTCTCCTAGGTTCTTCTACTTGCTGCCTGGGTCACAATTTCTGAACACTGATTGAGCACCTGCTGCATGCCGCCTATTCCCTCAGGCTTGGTTGACAGAGAAGCTCTATCTACTTCAGAGGGTCCTTGTGAAAACCAGTGGCATCATGACTGCTGAAGTGTGTTCTAAATGGGAACACAATAAGCATATCAGCTCGGGGTCCCCATCTACCTGGAGCAGAGGAATCACTTGTCTGATTACTTCCAAGCTCTCAAAAGGGAGGGTGGTCCCATATCCAGTGAGACATCACCTCCTCCACACCCCAACCTTCCTGGGAGCCCTGAGGATGTACCCTCTCCCCAGATGTCTGCGTATTCAGTGTGGTGAGACTCCACATTGGGAGTCCCTGGCTCTGGTCCCGCCCACAGGTGGTCAGCGGACAGGGAGAATGTCCCTGCTGGGCTTGGCCGTCTGGGTCCACCTGTCTGGTGGGGCATCTCCTGCGTGTCCCCGCCTGCTGCCTCAGAGCCCGGCTCCTGTTTGCTTTGTTACTCAGCTGAGCAGCTGGTGCTGGGGAGATGCTGCTTTATTGGGGGTGCTGTGAAGCTGTTTATTGGGGAGGTGGGGGCAGGAAATGAGGTCAAGTGCCAGCCCTGGACAAGGAGGAAAAGAAAGGCCATGACCTCCATAGAGGGGACAGGCCCTTGAAGCTTATGGCCTGGGTATGGACTGCTGGGTGGGCCCAGCGGGCAGTGTGAAGTAAGGGAATCCAGGGCTAGTTTGGTGGGCCCGCCGACTCCCTAACAGGCCCATATGGACACATGTACACATGTATGTGCGCACAGACACACAAATATACATATACACACATGCATGCATGCATGCGCAGTCACACATATATGCACCTTGTCAGGCCTCAGTGGAGCCCCCGCCATCCAGACCCCTCAGCTTTCCACCCTGCCATCCCCGCCATCTACTCCCTTCTCCCCGAAGGCAGCCGGCAAATCTTAGAAATGAGCACCTTCAAGGACTCTTGCTTCCTTCCTGATGTGCCTGGACTGGGCCCACAGGCCCTCTGCTCCCCTGGGAACCCATGCAGCCAGCTGTTTGCTCCACAGCTCCCCAGCCGCCTGGTTCCTGGGCCCACCGCTGCCCTGGCGGGCCCCTGGGCTCTGGACCTGCCCCACAGCTCCAACCTGGACCCTGTCCCTGAGCCTCCCTCCAGTCTCAGCAAGCCCCTGCCCACTCGTGGCCCGGCCCCAGAGAGACCCTGCTCTTGGCCGAGCAGCCTTGACCAGCAGCAGCGGAAACGCTGCTGTGTTTTGCTAGCTGAGCTGAAAGGCCAGATCTCAGGGCTGAGTCTCTGCCTGTACAGAGCCATCACCCTCAGGTGGGCAGGTGGGCAGGTGAGCTCAATGGCAAGCCCAGATTGAAACATCACAGATGTGGGGTGCCCGGGCCTCGCCAGGCCAAGGGACTCACCCAGGCTCTGGGGTTGGCACAGGGAGGGAGACTGGGCAGCATGCGGAGACACAGGGGCTTCTGAGGGTGCAGGACCAAGATTGCAAGGTCACTGGTGCCTGGAAGATCTGTTCTGAGCTTGCAAAGTGCACCTCCAAGTCCTCCCAGTCACCTACCTCCCCACAGCTGGCAGGGTACTCAGTACCTTCTCCTGGGCTTACCTGTTAGCTGCCTGGCGCCCAAGTTGTTGCCTGCTGCAGTGGCAACCTTGGGGGCCAGGAGATGGCAGGGACAGCTTGGGCCACTGCTGGGTCTCAGCCAGGCATCTGGGGAGCCAGTTGGACCATGGACCAGCAAGGCTGGGGGCAGAGGTGACACTCGGGTGGTCTCTGAGCTCACAGGGCTGCCAGCCCTGGAGGGAGCTCCCAGGCCGCAGCCCAGGGCCACCTGCTGTCACCGTGGCAAAACCCAGCCAGAGGGGCTTACAGTGGGGCCACAGTGGGCTCTGGGCACCGGGTCTGGGTCTTCAGGGCAGTGTGGATGCAGGTGGAGTACAGGAATGTGCTCGGAGGAAGTCAGGCAGGGATGAAGAGTTGGCTGGGCCTGATTTCCCATTATAAGTAATCCTTCCTTATTTACCTGAACAAATACGCTCCCTGCTTACCTCAGACCACAGGCGGGCTCTTGGTTAACCCTTGAGGGCCTTTCCCTCCTCACTGGGGAATCTACACCCTGGCAGCCAGGGAACTCAGTCACTCATTCATTCATTCACTCTCTCACTTCCTTTCGTTATTTGATGCATAGCTATCGAGCTTATATTATGTGTGAGGCACAAGGTATATATCAAGAAGGAACTGGGTTGGGCACTAAAAGGGATCAGTAGAGGGTGGGGGACAGACAAACAAGCAGCAGTGGAAATTCAGAGCCCCAGTGGAAGGCCGTGGGAGCCCTGAAGCAAGAGAAATCAGGTAGGGCTTCCTGGAGGAAGTGCTATCTGGCTCCCCAGTCCAGGGTTGGAGGGAATTTCAGAGAACCCTGAGTAAAGAGACCTGAGGCTCACGGGCCCACCTACCCTGTGCGGGAACTCTGGTCCTTGTGCCCCACGGACACGTGCCCGGCACCCAGGGTGCTCAGGAAGGACTGACTGGTAGCTCCTTTTCCCAGGCCCAGCTTGGGGTCTGCCAGCAACAACTTGCTCTCCCACAGTCCCTGAAGGACGGAGGACAGGAGGGAGATTACATGCACACACACGTCCGGACACCCACCCCCAGGCCCTCTGCCTCCATGAGTCCAAGGAGAGCCACGCGGCCAAGCTCTTGGCTGCCTCCTCATCCTGCCAAGTGGGTTGAGGGATGTCTTCGGAGAGCAGGTCTGGGCTCCTCTTTCTCTGGAGCACCTTGGAAGCCACTGACTACCTCCATTCTGTCACACGAGAGCATTTTAGATACTGTTCATTGTTATTTTCTAATTTCAGAAGACATTGTGTGACTGCCAAGAGCATGAGTATCCTAGGGCTTTGGGAATATTCCAAGGCCTTCAGAACTAGCCACCTCCACCCCCTCCCCTGTCGCTTAACTGATGCCATAATTCTCCGACACGTGGTCGCACTTCTCACCCTGGAGAAGCCTGTGCTTGGCTGTTATTATCACTAGCACCTTGGTGAGGATGAGGTATCAGAGTTTTCCCAAGAAGGCTTGGTAGGATGGGATGGAGGAGGTAATACAAAGGCCTAAAAGGGCTAAAGTTGGCCACCCTAGCTCTCCAGGGTCAATGAAAAGGCAGGACTTCCTCCAGGATGTTTTTCTATGCTCTGCACCCTTGGGAGGGAGGGGAATGCAGTCCTCCACCCCACTCTCACAGAAGCTTGTGCTTATATCAGCACTCTGATGCAGTCAGTAAAAGTGATGTCCACTGCTCAGCACGCACCCACTGTATGCCAGGTGCTTTCTGTGCTCATGAGGTGCTGCGATATTAATCACATTATAAATACTATAACATGGGTAAGGATTGGAATACCCAATAAATATTTATTGCATAGATCATGTGTCAGAGATAGTTACCTCCAATGTCCATCATCCCCTTTCTTCTGTCACAAGCCCCTAATTTTTAGCTGGGAACTTGGCTACCTGGAATTAATACTATTCCAGTCTTTCTTGCGGCTAGATGTGATCAAGTAAAGGTGTTGTGTGCCAATTTCTAGGAATCTTTCTTAAAGGTAGACTGGTATGTATCATTTTACCCTTTTTCTTTACTCTGCCTTTATCTTGCTGCCTGGAATGCAGCTGTGATGGCTGGAATTCTGGCTGCCATGTTGGACCATGAGGACAAGATGGTGGAGCAGTGAGTTTGAAGGAGCCTAGGTCTCTGATGACTACATAAAACCTTCATACGAGCTTTGGACTGCCTGGTCAGGACTTTTGAGAGTGACAGACCTTTTGATTTTGTTAAGTGGGATCTTTTATTCAAAGCCAAGCCTGATCCTAGCTGAGATAGCCCAGAACATGGACAGACAGATGAAGATAGAACACTCCTGCAGCCAGAGAAAATATCTCACTTCTGGGTGGCAATGAGAAGGGACCCGCCTGTTCATACCATGGAAAACTTTGACCTTGGGAAATCTTCCTTTTGAATGCTGGGTATAGCTCTATTCTGGGCCCAAGGTGACATATTATAGGTGTTTCCAGGGAAGGGTGGTCCTAACAAGGCTAAGGTGTGCTGAGTGTGGACAGTGATTCTACCTGACCAAGTCTGGAACAGGGGGAAAAAAAGAGTGTTTCTGGCCCTAGCTGGTGTGGTTCAGTGAATCAAGTGCTGGCCTGCAAACCAAAGTGTCACTGGTTCGATTCCCAGTCAGGGCACATGCCTGGGTTGTGGGCCAGGTCCCCAGTAGGGGCCATGGAAGAGGCAACCACACATTGATGTTTCTCCCCCTCTCTTTCTCCCTCCCTTCCCCTCCATCTAAATATAAATAAATAGAATCTTAAAAAAAAAAAAGACTGTTTCCGGAACCTAGAAATGTACAAGAGAGAGCAAGGAGAGGACTTGCCATTCACTCAGCTGAGACTCACTTGGACTTAGGCGCTAAGAGGCTGCTCGGGCTGGATGTCGGTGGTGGGATGGAGGCAGGTCTGCTGTCTGTCTGGGGCAACTCCAGAGAACTCCAGTGGGAGGGACAAGCAAACAGGGTGCTCCTTAATCCACGGGTGGACCCTGGTGACGTGCACCCTCTCAACACCTTGATCCATCTGGCACGGTGTCGTGGAGCTAGCTCAGAATCTGACCCAGATATATGTCTTGGTTCTCTCACCTTCCAGCTTCATGGCTTGGGCCAAGTGCATGAAACGTGCTGAACTCTCCTGGGCCCACCCCTGGAGAGCTCTCGGGGCCGCTGGAAGGGTGAGCGGGCGTCGGTGAAAGTGCTCTGCGCACCCGGCGGCCTTGCTGACCACCACCCACTGCCCTGTGTTGGACGTGTGTCATCTTAACCCCCACAGCAACCCCTCCAGGTAGGTGTTATTGTGCCCACTTTGCAGGTGAAGAAACTGAGGCCCAGATGTTTAAAATGTCTTGCCCAAGGGCGATAGCTGGAAAGCAGATTCAAATTCAAGTCTGGTTTCCTCGATCACACATTACTAGTAACCCCATCCCCTCAGGGTCAGGTCCCAGGCCCCTGGCATGGTGGCTGGGTCCACCAGACCTCCTGCCTTCTGCCCACAGCTCCCGAAGGCTGATCTCCCTCCACCCCCTCTGGCCAATGTCCACAGGGTGAAATGCATCCCCAGTCAGCCCCCGCCCACCTGCTGCAGGTGACGGCTGCCCCCTATCTCTGCTCTCCAGGCCTGGGGTCTGGTATACCACCCACGTTGGCCCAACCTGACTCCATCCTGGAACTTTCTTCCACCTACTAATGTATTCTCTCCTGCCACTGGGGTTTCTGAGCCTTAAAAATGTGAGTTGGTAGCTGCCTCCCCGCCCCCCGCCGCCGGGGGGAGTTTGCTGTGAAAGGCCAGAGAAGGGCCTTCCTGCCCCGCCGCCGTGTGAACACCTGGGTGAGCCAGTCCTTCCTCTTTCTGCTGTTCAGATGGATTGAAACTGAGACCCTCCTGCTTTCGTGGAAAGAGCCTGCACCCTCAGGCCATCTCTAGAGCCCTCTCCCGCAGAAAGCCTCCCCGTGGCCCCCAGCCCTCGCACATCTCCCATGTCCCCACTGTGTGTGCTCTGGTTTCCCAGCCTTTCTTTCCTCCCAAGATTCTAACTCCTCGAGGGCAGAGATCGGGAGCAGCTGGCAGCATCCGACTCAATGCACAGATTTTGACTCTGGAGCAACTGGCCCGAGCATCCCTCCCCTACCTGGATCCTCTAGCTACCGGCCCCTCAAAGAGGCAGGGTGCTGGGCGCACCTCCTGTGAAATGGAAATACCTGCCCTGCTGACCTTGAGGGCCTTGTGATGAGTGAACATCAATTGACAAAGGAAGTGGACACACTTTGGGAAGGGCAGACTGTCTTTTCCACGGGTCCTAACCTTTTTCTGCCCCCCACTCCCACCCGTTAGGAGCTGCAGTCTGGGAGAGACACAGGGACAAGGCTGGGACCCATACACGTCCAAGGCCCAGAGGGACGGGGCTGCCCTGTCCCAAACTCCAGCTTGGAGAAGGTGGGAACAGCATGAGGGAGGGCCCCCTGCCGAGGTGTGAGGAGCCTGGGATTGGTCACCAGGTGGGCCTGGGTGTCAGGATGGGCAGCCATCCTGGTTTGCGAGGCCCAGAGCCCACCGGCCCTCGGGGGGCAGCAGAAGACCCTGAGCCCAGAGAGGCTAGGGAGCAGGACCGAGGCCATACACCAGGGCTGGGATCCAAATCCAGACCCCGGCCTGGCTTGTGTGCTCACGTAGCCCTAACAAACCCAGCTCCAAGGGGTCTGTTGGCCTTCTCATGCACAGGTGAGGAACAGACTCCTTAAACTTCCCCAAAGTCAAGGCTAAACGGTGGCAGAGGCAGGATCCAGGCTGTGTCTGTTGGAGCCCTTTTTCAGGACACCACGCTGCAGCTGGACGGCGTGGGCACAGGGGCCGGAAGTGGCCACCGGAGTGGTGGCTGTGTCCTCAGGGGCCATACAACTAGGCATTTCCATAAACTGGAAGTGCCCTTGGGCACCTGTGGGCCATGCCCACATGCTCTGCTCAGGCCTGCACGCACCGACTGAGCACCTAACCCGTGCCAGGCCCTCTGCCAACGCTGGGGGCAGGCGGCCGGGCACACTCTGTCTTAGACTAACCTGTCCAGGGCCTGGCGGCCCTCACAGACACCTGGTGTCTGCGTGAGAGGAAGCACTGCCGGCTGGGGACCTGGCCCCCAGACCCTGGGCATCCTCACCGACGTCGGCTCCTGCTCCCCCTGGACTCCCTGAGAGGGCGGCTGAGCCTCCAAGCTGTCTTCCCTGAGTCCAAGGCCTGTACCCTCGCCTGCAGCCTCGTCCACCCACCCTGGCCCAGCACGGGTGTCAGGGTCCCCAGAGCTTTCCAGTGTGCTGAGCCAGGCAGGGCTCCTGCCAGATGTGGGCTCCAAGCCTGGGAACCCTGTGGCTGGTCTGGAGGGCAGAAAGAACCCCTCACCCGCCCACAGAACCTCCTTCCTACACCCCTGACCCCAGGCCCCGGCAGCGGTGGAGCAAGCTGGTGTCCCCGGCCTGGTCTCTGTGTCATGAACCCTCTCACCCCAGAAATATGCGCTGTGGCCTACGGCTAGCCGGGCATGGGTCCCTGGGACATGCCAGTGAACCTCGCCAGCTTCGCCTTCTGGAGGAGAAACACAGACGGTGGACACTCAAAGTGACAAGCGAGTCAACCGCATGGCGCACTAGCAGGTGACAAGTGCCACAAAAGGGGGGCGTCAGGAGTACTGGGCGCGGTGTGGCGAGCAGCATCAGACGCGGGGGTCAGGGCGGATGTCCTCGAGAGGGCGGGACGGGAGCACAGACCTGAGGGAGGTGAGGGCCTGAGTCCTGTGTTTAGCTGTGCTCGTCCCAGGCATGGGGAAGCTTGTGCAAGGCCCTGAGATGGGCTCATGCTGGCTCAGTGGAGAAACTCCAGGGGCCGGGTGTGGCTGGAGCAGAGAGGGCAGTGAGGGGAGATGCGGCTGGGGCGACAGGAGCCAGCCGCAGGGCCTCCCAGCCTGCGCCCCTCATTCCCAGAGTCCTCCTGGCCCGGCACCTCACTCAGCTGGCGCTCGCCGGGAACCGCGCGCCATGCCGACTGCTTTACCGAAGTTACCTCGTCTGACTGACCTAGCAGCCCTTTGCAGCAGCACCCTATCGTCAGGGTTTCAGTTTAACTCAGTGAGGAAACTGAGGCACGGAGGAGGCATGGCGAGCCGTGGAGCCAGGAGCTGAAGCCAAGTGGGACTCTCAGCCTCGGCAGGGCCTCCTCTTGCTCGAGTGCGTCAGTCAGCTGTCCCTCCTGCCCGCTCCTGAGCGCCAGGTGCACCCCCCCATCGCCTCAACCGGGGCCAGTCGTCGTGGGGGGCGGAGGTGGAGGGGCTGCGTCACTGCCTGCACCCAAGGGGGAGCGGAGAGCGGGCACTGCCTTCCCCCCATTGCAGGGCCAGCGGGGCCTTCCGAAACCGCAGTCGCAGATAAGAGCACAATTGGAACCTGTTCTGCTTGCAGGTCTGCTGGGGGGCTGGGCCAGGGGCACTGGGAAGTGGGGAGAAGCCGCTGGCAGCTCTCTGGCCCTGCTATCAGCAGCCCTGCCCACCCTCTTCCCCATTAGCCCCTTTGAAATGTGCCCGCCTTATCAGGGGGCCAGCGCTGAGGGAGGCCGCTGTGCCTTTGCGTCCAGCTGTAGAAGAAGGCCTTCCGCCTGGCCCGGCCTCTGCCTGCAGGAGAGGATATGAGGGAGACACATGTGGCCCTGCGACACCGAAGGGGCCCCTCCTCTCACACACAGACCAGGGCAGAGAGAGGGCTCCACCTAAGTGCCCCCCACCCTCACGCTCCCCACGCACCCTTGCACGGAGCCCGCAGCCCAGCACCCCAGCTCTCTCACCCTTCACGCCCACTTCCCTCAGCCCATTTCCTATTCAGCACCAGCCTCCCGCCCCTCCTCATGTTCCCAACCAACTTTCCTCAGAAGCCCAGGCCTGCTCCATGCCTGACCTCCCAGTCACACCTTCAGCAAATGTTGATTGAGCAGCTACTACACGCCAGCACTGGGCACAGCAGTGAGCAGGACAGGCCAACTATGGCCCCCCGTGGAGCTTCGGCAAGACAATAAACAAACTCGAATAAGCAGGGTGTAGAGTGTGTCAGACAGTGATAACTGCAACTAGGGAACAAAAATGAAGTGGGACACAGGACAGAAAGTGCTGGGGCAATTTTAAGTCTGTGTGTGAGGGGCAAAGAAAGCCTACCCGAAAAGGGGCTTGGATCAACACCTGAAGGATTCCACAGCACTCCCTCTGTGTGGCTAGAACCCCACACACAGAAGGGGAGAGCCAGGAGGAGGCTAGAGAGCTACCAGTCCACAAGGTCCCTTCTTACTGAGGCTCAGAGAGGTCAGTGAAGTGCCCAGGATCACACAGCACAATGGCAGCGGAGCGGAGCAGGAATTAGAGCCCAGCCAGGACCCTTCCCCCCACCCTGATGCCGCCAGCCTGGGGCACTGCCAGGCTGGGAACCACCCTGAGCAGGACATCTGGCCATTTTGGATGATAGCCGGGGTGAGTGGCCTGCAAGGGAGGGGCCGCTTCGGGTGTGTGGAGGACAGAAAAGGATGGGCAGATTCCGGGGCTTGACTTGGGTCAGATGAGCTCTGAGGAGACAGGAGAGAAAGGGGTGCTTTAAGAGAGCTCCTGCCAGCAGGCTGCTGCTGGACAGTCCCTCCGGGCCTTGGGCTGTAGGGGTGCTGCCCAGAGGCCCTCAGGTACTGCACTAGGGAAGCTGGCGGCCATGGAAGAGCACGGAGTCTGGAGACCGAGTCCCAGTTCCAGTTCTGCTGCGCTCTCACCACGTGCCCTTGTGCGCTCTCAGCTTCAGTTTCTCTTCTCAGTGAAGGGGGAGCAGGCATTCCTTCTTCGAAGGGATGTCGAAGGAGCAAATGGGAGACAGAGCGACTGCCTGGTCCACAGCAGGGTCCTGGTCTCTCTCATCCGCACTGTGGCTGGATTTAGAGGGCACTGAGCATGTGCCAAGCACTTCAGAGGCTTTGGGGTTTGTTTCTTTAAAGATTTTATTCATTTATTTTCAGAGAGAGGGTAAGGGAGGGAGAAAGAGAGAGAGAGAAACATCAATGTGTAGTTGCCTCTCATGCGCCCCCCAGATGGGAACCCAGGCATGTGCCCTGACTGGGAATCAAACAGGCAACCCTTTGGTTTGCAGGCTGGCACTCAGTCCACGGAGCCGCACCAGCCAGGGCTAGAGGCTTTTATTTGTAGAGGCCCTGTTCGTTAGGTTAACCAGACCTTGGGCTTATGGTACTCACTCACCATGGGTGCAGGCATGGCCCTCTCTTAATTTTTGGTAGTATCACAAACACTGCGAACCCAGGATCAAGGTCATCATCAGATCACTACATGTGTCAACTCACTTATTTCTCACATCAGTCTCACAGCTCTAAACGCTCCCCGCTGTCCGGATGAAGAAGCTGAGGCACAGTTGTGAGTTCGGGGCGCCCTACCCCCTGAATGATGCTGACATGCGCTGGGTACGTTCTTCCCGTTGACTCCCCGTGGGCTCCAGAGCCCTGGACCGCGAGGTCCTCACACGACTGCCACCGAGCCCAGACGCATCTGTCATCAGCGGAGGGGATTACAGCCTCAGGCTCCGCCCTGCTCCCCCTGCAGGGCCCCAGTCCCCACAGCTGTGACACCGGGGGCCCTGGGAGCAGCTGCCGGGCCCCTCCTCCCAGCCCAGCTTTCACACCAGAGCCTGGTGCTCCTAACCACCCTCCTGTCCATCCTCCTGCCAGGCGGTGCCCAAGAATAAACAAAAGAAAGTCATAATTGCACAACGGAAGGATGGTGATGCTGGAAGAGGAAAGTGGCTCTGGGAGCTGAGGGTGGCGAGGGGTGGGGGTGGGCAAGGTGAGACTCGGCATTAGAGATGTCCCTCTGCCAGCTGCTGCACTTGGGAGCCCCCAGGCCCTCAGGTTGTGTGGCTCCGAGCCTCAGACCCCACCGCCCGTGCTGGACCCTGAGTCTTGCCCCTCCCCCACAGCGACTTCCTGGATACCGTGGCAGCCACAGGGTTCCCAGAACCATCCTAACTGATACGGATAAGCTGCTGCAGGGACCCGGGCTGTGGGCAGGGCACCCCTGCCGGGCAGCAGCGACACCAGCCAGGAAGTGCTCGGTGCCCTCCCCTGCTGCCAGGAATGCCAGCTCCTGAGGCAGAGCAGGGAGGGTTTGGGGTCCTTGGGCAGGTCAGGGTTAGGCTAAGATTGGGAGGTCCTGGTGCCTGAGCTTTCTCAGCAGCGTCCAGATGCAATGTTGGGTGAAGCAACTTTTTTCCCCACACATCTGGGTCTTGACCTGTACAGGGAGCTGGCTACTCTTCAGAATCTACTGAAAGCTATGGAGCACCAACCTCAGAACACACACACACACACACACACACACACACACACACAATTCCAGGGGCTCACACACCCCTAAACCCCCCACCCCCATGAACCTCAGATTAGGAGTCACTCACCGTGCTGGCCCTGGCTGGTGTGGCTCAGTGGATTGAGCACCAGCCTGATTCTGTTCTGTGCCTGGTCTGGGCACGTGCCTGGGTTGCAGGCTAGATCCCCAGTGAGGGGTGCACAAGAGGCAACCACACATTAATGTTTCTCTCCCTCTGTTTTTCCCTCCCTTCCCCTCTGTTTAAAAATAAATAAACTAATAAAAATCTTTTTTTAAAAAAGAGTCCCTGTCTTGGATTGTGGGTAATGTGTGGGCAGGACTGGAGGATTCAACTCCAGCTCCAAGCCAAATATCTGGCATGTACTAGGTGCTTAATATATGCTTATTTCCACAAATCAACAGATGCAGACTTGGATGAAGGAAAGGGCAGCAGGGGCTGGGCGGTGCACTGGGTCGGAGTCAGAGCTGGGGGAGGGAATGGAGGGTGAGGTGGGGCTGTCCACCCCTCACGCCTGGCTCCCCGCTGCCCTCAGAGAAAGTGGAAGGAGTGTGTGGGACGGGTGGCGCTGCGGGATCTGCCCAGTCACCCTCTCTGTTTCCGCTCATGACCAGCCGGTCGCGGCCCGGGGGCTGCGGGAGCTCTCCCCAGACAGCACTCGCTCCCGCTCACCCAGCAATGCTGAGCCGCACTGTTCGGTCGGTCGTTGGGACACCGCAGTGGGCTTGGTGCCCTTGGGCGCTGACAACTGCTCTTTCTTCCAGACTTCCTCTGTGCCCTCATCCTGCGTCTGCAGAATCCAGCACAGGCATCATCTCCCCTAAGAAGCCTCCCAGATCCTGCTGTTCTCGGGATGGGAGCATATCGGTTTCTCCCTGTCCCTTTCGGCCCTGGGCTGGGAGTCCACAGGGACAAGGCCCTTGCCTTCTTTGCTCGGTGTTCTTGGACTCCAGGGCAGTGCCTAGCAAGTAGCTGTGCATGGAATACAGGGCCAGACAGATGGAAGGACCGACAGACAGACAAATGGATGGGTGGTTGGATGGAAGCTGTCGGGGCTGAGGGTGCCGACTAGGAGGTGGGAGAGGAACGGGGGCCGAGGCTGAGGCAGGTCTGGGAGTTTCCCTGGGGAGGAGAGAGGGCGAAGGGCTGGGCTCCTTCCTGCTGGTTCCCGTGTGAGACCTGACTGCCTCGGACAACAATGGCCACACGCGTGTGGGAAAAAGGACGGCCAGGGGAGGCGTGACCGAGAACAGGACTTGCTTCCTGGTCTGGGGTTTCCAGCCATTCCCACCCCACCCTGGGGCGCCCCTTCCCTGGAAGAGACTAGAGGCCTGCCAAGTGGGAAGGGCTGCAGGAGAGGCAGGCACTAAGGACCACCTGTCTCCGGTCCCTGGGGTGGGGGACATCGAGCTCCTACCTCCCTGACTTGTGACCTCTGTGTCGCCGGCTTCAGGAGGGGCTGCGACATCACCTGCCCTGTGCTGAGACCCCAGAACTGCCTCAGAGAGAACAAGGGGGGCTGCCTGAGCTCGCACAGCCATCCAGGCCGGACCCCGGGCTCTGCCGCCTTCATCCTCAGGCAGCTACTGCCCAGCTCTGCCACGCCAGTGAGGGAGCTTCCCTGAGGGTCCTCCCTCCCCATGGAGGGACGAGCCAGGCCTGCCTTGGAGGGCCCCGCCCCAGTCGGAGGTGAGCTGCAGCCGGACCCAGCAAAGAGGTCCACCCCTCTCCTCCCCCCATCACCTGCACCCTGCTTCTGCCTGTCCACCTCCTTCAGCACCAAGGCCTCGGCCATCCTCTGGCTGCCGTCCTGGAGGAGGGGGAAGGAGGGGAGAGAACATCGCTGGGCAGGGTCCTCTCCTCCGGAGTGAAGGACTGTGACAGAGTGGGCAGGTGTCAGCCCAGCGTGCCTCCACTCCCCAGGGCTGTGGAGCTCAGAGCTAGCAGGCTCCGACGGCTAAACTGTCTAACGATTCATCTTACAGGGACGCGGGGGAGGCCCAGAGAGGGACGGGACTGGCTCAAGACTTCTTGTAACTGCTGAGCTTATGGAGTGTTTTCCGTGGTACAAGGCACCTTTCCATGTGCTTTACACAGGTTAAGTCCTGAATCCTTCCAGCAACCTTATGAAGTAGATGCACTATTATAATCTCCATGGTGCAGATGGAGAGACTGAGGCACAGGGTTGAAGGAAGTTGCCTGAGGTCACAGAGCTTGTCCGTGGCTGAGCTCATCTGTGAGCCCAGGCAGCCTGGCTCCAGGGCCTCGTGCAGAACCGCAGGCTGTGTTGCCTCTTGCTACAGTTACCGAGCAGAGGTCGCATCCTTCCTTGGCCTCTTCCTGCTGTTGGCTTCAATTCCATCTCATGGTCTCTGTGCCCTTATACTAATAACTATGATACTACCACCACTACTATTTTCATTTACTGACCCCTTTCTATGATATAGGCACTGCAAACTAAAGTCTTTTCTACATAATATAATGCAATTCTGATAATAACCCTATGGCATAGGTATTATAACTTCCATTTACCAATGAGGAAACTGAGACCCAGACAGGTTTGTTAACTTGCCCAGGGACAGACAGCGGGTAAACAAACAAACAAACAAACAAACAAAATAAAAAACCCAGCCAGGATGCAAAGCCAGCCAAGCCCAAGCTCTGGTCCTGCCTATGCTGCCTGTACCTGGGCCAGGCTGGATGGGCATTCACAGAGTCAGGCGGCCCCAGGGAGGCCGTTCTGTCCAGCCCCTCCCCCACCTAGGCAGAGCTCTTGCTGTGTGAGCCTTTTGCTGGGCCCAGCAGCCTGGTCGCCCCCAGGAGCTGCCCTGCCCCCTGCTGATGACCCTTGCCCCCGTCTGCCACCTGACACCGTTCCTGCATCATTTCATGGGAAATCCAGGATCCCTGAGGCCAGTCTGGGGCACAGTTGGGCAGTTGGCGGCAGCTGTGGGAAGCAGGACCTGCCCAGCCTCTCCGGCATCCCTCACAAGCTGCTCCCCTGTGGTCCAGGCTCACGCAGTGCCTCCCTTCCACAGCCACCACTTGTTCAGCTGGCCCCAGTGTGTGCCCAGCTGAGCACCCTGCCCGCTTGGAGCTTACAGTCTGGCTGGAAGGACTCCAGGAGCAGGAGGGCGCAGTCTCGGGGGTCTGAGAGGCTGGGGCAGCATCAGGGCAGAGGCAGCAGGAGCCAGAAGTTGAGGGGGCGAGGTGTGGACAGGCGGCAGGGCGAGGCGGGAACATGCAGGTGCTGTGGTTTCCGAGGTGTGCCGCGCTTGCGTCTCACAGGTGGAGCACGTGCAGGAGTGGGGCAGGGTGACCTCTTGAGTAGCCTCGAGTGTCCGGGCCTCAGTGCAGACCTCCTGGGCTAACCAGTGTGAATCAGAGAATATGTGTTGGGAGGGGGCCTTGGCTCACCTGCTGGGTCCTCACAACAGCTCTGCGTGGGGTTCTATTCTTGTCCCCACGCCAGAGATAGACTGAGGCTGTGCAGGGGCGAGGTGACCTGCTCACCGCTGGGCAGGAGCAGAGGTCGTTAGGGCGAGGCCTGCCCATCCAGGCCCCCCAGAGTGCTTGAGGGAGGAGGGGGCAGGAAATCTGGGGCCCAGAGGGGAGCAGAGGCTGGACTCCCTCTTTTCATACTCCTCAAGGTGGGCGGGCCAGGCCTGCACTAGGGGTCCCGAGATCCTCCTATACTTTCTGCTTGGCCTCTGACTTGCTGTGCAACCTCCACAAGTTCCTTTCCCTCTCTGGGCCTCAGCTTGGCCTTCTGAAAGCTGAGGGGTTGAATGACACAGTCTGTCACTAGGCCCCTGCGGGCCCGCCCAGGACATGCCCATAAGTCCTCTTATGGGGAGGGAGCCCCTCTGTCCCTCCCGTGTGGTCCCCAACAACATGATCATGGTGACTGGGCGGGATGTTTACATTTGTTGTCTCATTTCACCTCCTCACGCGGTCGGGAGGAAGCTCTCATTTCCAGTTTACAGACGAGGAAACAGGCCCGGGTGGGGGTAAGTGGGCAACCAAGGCCCCGCAGGCAGTAGGCGAGTGGGCAGAACGATCGGCCCAGACTCTCTGTGCCCCTGTGGTTCATCTCAGGGCAGGCGGGCACCCTGCCCAGTGGAGATCATGACTGACTTGTCCGCCAGCCCTGCAGACCTGGGAGAGGGAGGTTTCAGGACGGAGTGCCTTCTCTCGTAAGGCTGGTCGCCACATGCCGCCGGGGGCTGGGATCCTGGGCGGCTGCTGCACGGCCCTTCCGTGGTTCGGCCTTTCCCCACACGGGGGCTGGCGGCGTGCGCCACGGCTCCCGGGCTACTCTATCAGCCTGCTTCCCTGGGCGTCTCCCTGGAGCCCGAGCCCGCCCTCTGGGAGTCCCTTCCCTCGCAGGTGCAGGAGTGACAATAAGACCAGGCACAGACCCTCGCAGTTCTCAGGGCTTTACACGTGTTGGCTGTGTAAGTGACACGTCCATCCCATGAGGTGGGCACTACCATGATCCACCCCATTGTACAGATGAGGAAACTGTGGCAGAGGAGAAACTGCCCCCCAGGTAGCACAGCTGGCAAGCACAGCTCAAGAACTTGAACCTGGCAGTTTGGCCCAAGGATCACTGCCCTCTACTCCCTCCCAAAACACATGAAACAAAGGAAAACAACAGCGGGCAAGCAGTCTGTGCCTAAGAGTACAACTACACGGGACAGACTGTGCCCGGAGAAGCTGAGTGGCAGGGAGATCACAGTCTCAGAGAACAAAGCCCAGTCCTGGCCCCAAGGTGCTGAAAGCGGTGGGTCAGAGTTGAGGCACAGGTCTCCTGGGAGCGGCGTTTGATCCATTTAGATACCGGTGCCTGTCCCATAGGCACTCTACCAGCCCCACGCCAACCCTGCCCCTCCCACTGCACGGATGGGAAAACCGAGGCCGGAGCTCTGTCTAGCAGGGCCCTCAGAGAAGAAGGGTGGGAAGTATCAGGCCAAAGGGACGGGCTCCTGGGGGGCCAGGAGGAGGTGACTTGGCCTTCAAGTCTCCAGGCTTCCTGCCCTGCCCACCCGGGAAAAGGTCACCCCTCCTCCTCCCCTCTGTCCCTCTCCACCACAGGAGAGAGAAGGCAGATGAGAGGCCAGCAGGCTGCCCTTCCCCCGGGACCTCCCAAAGCATCCTTCAGCTCTCACAGCCGGCCCCGGGAAGGAGGCCGTTTAACAGAGAGAAACCAGAGCTCAGAGTTTCCGAGACTTGTCCTAGGTCACACAGCTGATTGGCAGTGGGCTAATTTTCCTCTCTTGAGACGAGGAGGAAGAGCTGAGAACAGAGAGGAAAGAAGAGAGCAAGGAGGGTGAGGAAAGGAAGGGGCGGGGACATTCTTGCTGTCCGAGCCCATTCTCACAGCTCTCCGCCCTGGCCTCAGTGTCCAGGTCGGCTCCCCCTCCCCCTCCCCAGAAAGGACAGGTCATACCCCAGTCCTGACCCGCTGCCCCTCACACCTGGCCCCAGGCAGGAGGCAGTCTGCGAGGGGAACTCATGCAACACTCGGGTGACGGCTCCAGTGGGGTGTGGCCTCCTGGGAGGGGCTGTTTGTTCCCAGGAAGCCCAGGTTCGGCTTTATGGTGCCATCTGGAAGATGTGGCATGGGCGGGCCCAGCTGGCACAGGGCCGGGGCAGGGCCGGGGGCACTGGGGCAGAGTGGGAAGCTGCCCCCCAGCTGTTGTCCGACCAAGAGAAGAGGAGGGTGGGGACCCAGGTGGGCCTGAGCCGCCGCAGCCTGACAAAGACCCTGGGGATCAGGAACTGGTCCCATTTCATGGGTGGGTACACTGAGGCCTCCCAGATCAGCAAACTGCCCAAGGTCACACCTGGCCAGGTTTGAGTGATACTGCCGTACTGCCTCGCTGCACTGCCACATGGGCGCTGGGCACCAAGGACATGCCTAGAGCTGGAGGGCCTGGCCTGGACACCCTGAAGCCTTGGGCAGCAGTCACCCCTCCCCAGGGCTCAGTCTCCTGCACCGTGAAATGGGGGTGATACACAGCATGGGGAAAAGTAGGTTTACAGTTGTGAGTACATAAGACAGACTTTATTTTCGTATTGTTATTTATTATTTTCCGTGTGAACAACTGTGAACCTGCTTTTGCCCCACCCCATATAGCTTCCAGCTGGAGCCATGGGAATGGCTGCGAGGGTATTCGTGGTATTCGTGAGCACTGCCCGAGGAGGGCTAGGGACAGCCATCCCAGGGAGGGGTGCACATTTTTATCGCGTGGGTTTCCAGCTGAGGGCCCCGCAGCGCTCACTGCTGCCGCTGGATGAAGTACTAGTCTGGCGTCCAGGACCCCGACTGCAGACAACACCTCTGCTCCCCACCCCACCCCGCCCCCACCCCCACTCCCCACCACTGCCGCTTTCCCTCTGGGGGTCTGCACAAGTTTATCTCCTCTCTGACCCTCAGGCTCCTCATGCGTCAAGGTGGAGGGGAGGTAACATTCTCTACAGAGGATCCATGGGAGGCTCCAGCCCCTGGACCGGAAAATGCATCCGGCACACATGTAAGGCATTATTACGTAGCAGTGGCACCAGCACCTTAAGTAGTAAGCTCCTCAGTGAGCTTCCCAAGGGCCTCGGAGATGTTATGGGGGGACAGGGTCTGGGGCAGCGGAACTTGCACAAAGGGACAATCTGGGGAGCCAGCCTGGTCTCCTTCCTCCCCCATCACTCTGAGGCAGCTTTTCCACAGAGGAGCGTGCTCAGGGCTTAGCAGCTCTGCTCCTTGGGGTGCGAGTTCCTTTTCTCACACAGCCAGCCTGGAGGTGGGGCTGGCTCCCCTCCCAACCCGGTGAACTGCCAAGAGGGTCTTCCCAGGGGTTTGGGGTCTGCCTCCTTCGTGGAGACTCCCGGAGTCCACCATTCACCTGCACCCCTGGGACCAACCCACAAGGGAGGACCACACAGGGGACCAACTGGGATCACAGGCTTGGACCGCCAGCATTTGCTGGGTATCTGGACCTGGCGGCTCCTCTCAAAAGCCCCCGTACTGCCACAGGACCCCAGCCGCACCCCCTGGGATATTTTTTGTCCCTTCTCCAGGCTGGCTCTCCTCTTGGGCCAGCCACTGGGTTGAAGACCCCAGCACCTGACCTCCGCCCTGGGACCTTCCATCCGGGGCTGCGTCCCATCACCTGCCCCTCAAGGGTCTCTTGCCTGTGGACTCAGGGCCACTTTCCCGAGGGCTATGTTCACCACACATTTACCCGGGCTGACTGTGCACCTGGTGCTCCCTGACCACCCTGTTATTCCCCATCGGCTGCCTTTCCCTGACTTACCTTCCTGGCACTGAGAGGACCCGAAACGGTCTGCGTTAGGTTCGGTCTGTGTGATGGTGGTCTCTCCACATCAGAGTATCCCTCTTTGGAAGCAGGTTCTGGGCCTGGCTGTGTATCCAGCCCTGGTCCCTGCCCCACCCCTCTGCTGGGCCCATAGGCTGGTATTCTCTGTTCTGACAGTTACCTGCGCTCTCCCCCTCTCACTTGAGCAACCCTGGGGGTTTCTGTTACTGGCCACCCCAACAGATTCAGAAAATGTGCTGCGGGCTCCTTACCAGAGAATAGATGGGTGCGCATGAGGGTAGAGGGGCCTCACAGCTGGAAGGCACAACATAAGTTTTTTAAGAAACAGATGAAAGACTGCAGGGCATGTATAGGGAAGAAAGTGCTAGTTGTCTCCCCAATACCCAAATATTCTCTCCTTATTTCTTACCAATGGAATCACAATCTTCTTGGATGAAATAATGCCAGCACTCCTCGTAGACAGAAGGAAGTTAACCAAGTTCTGGCCGATGGGGATATACATAAAGTTGCTGGGTAGGGATTCCAGGGGAGTTCCTTAAAAGGGGAACTAACTCAGTCTTTCCTCCTATCTACCTGGAACTGGGATGTGATAGCTGGGGCTGTGGTGACTAGATTGTGATCATGAGGATGCCTTAAAGATGGAAGCCAGAACTGTAATTACCTTCAGACTTTACATTTAATGACAGAAAAATAAATCCTTGTCTTGTTTAAGCCACTATCTTTCAGGACTATGTTACTTGCAGCTGAATGCAATTTATAAGCGACTCAAGAGGGTCTGTCAATTATCTCCTTTGCCAGCTCCTTCTTTGTCTAGATGGTCTTGGGTAACCATTCCTTTAAGGAGGCCTTTGAGAAGCAAAGGGATGGAGGGAAGAGGAACAGGTCCTAGTAGTGGAGCCGAGCCTGGGAGGAGGTCAGGGGCCACGAGGTCCTCTAGAGACGCCCGGCCTAGGAGCATCCGGGGAGGATGAAGTCTGAAGGGACCCTAGACTCAGCTCTCATCCACTGTTCCCTCAACACAATAAACTTGCAGATATACAGACACCCAAGGCACATGCAAATTCTTAGTAATGCCACCCCATTCTCCCAAAACCTGACAATGTTCTAACATCTAGGAACTATACCAGGGTCGCCCCTACTGCCAACCCTGGCCACTGCATCTAAGGCATTGAGCCCTAAGAGAGCCTGGGTGGGGGCCGCCTTAGCTCCGTGGGAAGTCAGAGCAAAAGGGGCTTGGGGGACAGGTTCATGGATCAGCCTGGGATCCATGCCACCAGCTGCCCATTGCCTTAGAGTTTAGGTGACAGGTGCCTGTGAAGAAAGAAGTGGGGAAAAGGGAATGGTGCGGACTGCTCCCCAGAGGGAGAGCATCCTGGGTCCTTTGTCTTGAAGGTTTTCTCTCTCCTGCAGGCGGGAATCTTAGGGCAGTTCTCAGGGGAGGGTTTCAGCAGAATAGTCATTGGTTCTCCAGGTGTGCCCCTTCAGGCCATGGTCTCCACTGACTGGTCAGCGCCAGAGCAAGGGGTCTTTAGTCATTGAATTGGTTCTGGTGTTGCCCACCTGGTTTTGCGGCTTTTCTGGGCCTGAAGCTGAAACGCTTGAGGCCCAGATGTTGTCTCCAGGAGGTGACCTTCTATATCTGGCTGTAAATTGCATGGCCATTGTGCTCAGCCGTCTGTCTCAGTTTCCCTATTCCACTTGTCATAGAGTTTCCCTAGCTTCTCACTACCCAGTCTCACTAAGTATGCACGTGTGCGTGTCTGGGCATGGGCCGGTATGAGATTGCACGACCCTCAGGTGTGATGCTGTGTCTGGATAAACTAATGTGATGAGTGGGCACCTGTGTCAGTACATGGATGCACGTGTTGAGTGAACATATAAACCTGTGTGTGGTGCACGGAATGGCACATGTGTGTTGTACACATGCTTGTGAATGCTTGGCTCCTCTGCGTGCTCTACACAGCACAGAGCCCGAATGCTGAGCAAACAGCACTGGGACTCGGCCGTGCTCCTCGCACCAGGTAAGGTGGAGGCTGGTGGGCATAGGGCCTGCCCCCCCACCCCCCGCAGGGTGAGGCAGGAGACTGAAGACCTGGCTCATTGCTCCCAGTGCCCTGTCCCTTCCCACACCTGTAACTTCTCGAAGATGCAAATTCCTCTTTGCTCCATGCAAACGAGACCCAAGAGCCAAGGCTGCCTCCCCTTGGGCCCAACCACACGGACCCCCCAGCCTGGCAGCCAGCTTGGGCATGGGAACCAGTTAGGAGTCTGTTCCTGTTTCCCAACGACTGATTCTCTCTCTTCCCTCAGGGGTCTTGGCTCTCCTGGCTGGCTCACCTGTCCTGGAGAGCGCCTGGCTGGGAGGGGCCCGCACTGGCTGTGGGACTTGGCAGAAGGCCGTGCCCTCCCTGGGGGAGCTCTAAGGTCCTTCCTGGTCTCATGTTTGGGAATGCTCTAGTCACTGCCCCTCACCCTGGAGAGGGGCCTGGTTCTCCCAGACCCTCCTGCTTGGCATGTTTACTGCAGGCCCCACTCACGGCACCCTAAGCCTAACCCAGTTCCTCACTGGTGCTCACTTTCCGCCTCCAAGGTTCTAACTTCCCAATGGGGACATGTGTCTTCATCAGCCCTGGATGACCCACATCCGCAGGGGCTCAACATACACACAAAATGCCCTCCTGACCCATCTTGGTAACGACTGCCCCGAATCCACCAGCTCTCTGTGGGAACCCCCAACCCCAAGCCTTCACCCCATGGCTCCTGGTTCAAGTGTGCTCAGGAAGCCAGGATGTGTGGGAGAGGCAAGGGAAGGAAACTGCATGAAGAGCAGATGCTGAGAGGACCCGGGTGCCGTCTGACACCAGCAAATGCCATGAGGATGTGGCCTACCTGTGGCCGGGACTTCACACCCGGCGCTGCTGCTGTTAGGGGTCCTCGCGGAAGCGAACGTGGGAGCCCCAGGGCTCCACCCTCGTTAGCGGTACACCAGAGTGGCCGAGCCAGTTCCCAGGCACAGGTTTCTGGGCTGTCGTTCTCGACCTTGGCACACCTGTGACTCCCCCACGCCCACCCACACCTCTCTAGGAGCCCTGCCACTGTCTGGGGCCTGAGCTGGGCCGGGCAGTGTTCTCCCGAAATCGGCTAGCCCAGCTCAGGCAGTCCATCTCCGTCTCTCCGACACATTGGTTCCTTCATCCGACAAACGGGCATAGAGCTTCCAGGATGCAGTTGCTGAGCGCAGCCTCTTCCCCCAGAACCTCTTCTTAGAGGAAATTTCCTCGACTCTTCCAGCACGGTCCTTTCCCGTTACCTCAGGTCCCGCTCCACACTAAGAAACATCTACATGGCAAGAATTTGCTGGAGATGAGAGCTGTGGTCCAGGAGAGACTACTGTGCAGGCTACAGATTTTTTAGACTCTGCCTCCCAAATGCCCCATGTCCCAGTCCCCTCCCCTCCAAAGCCCAGAACCCCCCACATCCGGCAGGTCACAAAAACATGACATTGTCCCTGACAATGGTCTTGTTTTGGACACTTACTGCACACATACTGGACACTTACCATGTGCCAGGTATACAACGCTAAACTTTTAACGATGAGTTTCACTTCTCATGATACCTCTGGAGAAAAAAAAAAACTGTCCTTCATCTACAGATCAGGGCTCTGAGTGTTTAAATATACATGCAGTGCACAAGCAGCAGAGCCTAGACCCAAACCCACGCTTGCCTCTGTGGAGTGGAGAGCAGAGCAGAGGCAGCACGGCCTGGAGGAAGGGGTTGGGAAACATACTTGCAGGGGGAGGCTGGCCAGGCCAGTGTCCATCCTTCCAGAGGCCCCGCCACGTGGTGCCCTCTGCTGGCCCTGGGCCCAGGCTACACCAGCTCCCAGGTGGCCACGCTCCCAGTACAGGCCATCCACATTCGCCCTCTCACCTGGTATGCCTCAGGGCAGCCATACCCTGAGAAGGCATTCCTCACAGCTCAGCTGCAATCCCTTTCTGGCTCTTGCTGTCTCACTGCCCAGAGTGTGTTCGGTGGGAAAGGGGAGCTTCTGAGAGGCATGGAGCAGTGGCAGCCCAGCCTTTCAGGCATCTTGGGTGTCTTGGTTGCTGGCCAGAGCTAGGAGCTTGGTGCAGGCAGGCATGGCCCCACTCATGCACAGCAACCTCCCCCCTTCTCTCTGCCTCTTTTCCTCACAGCTCAGTAGGAGCAATTCCTAACACTTGATCCCAGGGCCCTAGACCACCCTTGGGAGGACAGGACCACAGGAACCAGGCAGGAGCAGGCTGGGGCCCTGGTTTTATTGTTCTGTGCCCTTGTACCTGGGCCCTGGTTGGGGGTCACTACTGGCCTGGACAGCACCTAGGCCCTGTTGTCTTCATGCCCATCTGTAGGAATGACCAGCAGGGAAAAAGCTAGGACAGGGTCTAGAGGCAGGATGAGAGAAGTCAACTGCAGCCATCAGAGCTCTGAGTCTGAGGAGGGGTCTTTTGGAAGCTGGGGCCACGAGCAGGCTCTCAGGGACAGTGTGACAGGCGAGGCCAAACTCACGGACACTCCTTTGATGATTTCATCTAATCCTGAGACCAAATTCCATCTAATGGCTGGTGACATCCAAGTTTAAGAAGCACTTCCCCAGATCAGAACTAAGAGCTAAAAATGATATGAAGACTCTGACTAGTGTGGCTTGGTTGGTTGAGCATTGTCCTACAAAGTGAAAGGTTGCCAGTTCGAATCCCAGTCAGGGCAGATGCCTGGCTTGTGGGTTTGGTCCCCAGCTGGGGCAGCCAATCCATGTTTCTCTCTCACACTGATGTTTCTCACCCTCTCTTTTTCCCTCCCTCCCCTTCCAAAAATAAAAGTCTCTTTTTAAGAATAAAATGACACTCAGGAAAGCCATGGTTTCTAAGCCACCACAGCTCCATTTCACAGTGACCTGAAACCCATCGGCCATGCCAGCCTGTCAGGGTCTGTTCTCTGGACCCCGACCCCCCGCTCCTCCAGGCCCAGAGCAGCCTCCCGCGCTCCCTCTCTCACTCCCATTCTGAAACACAGGGCTGCCGTGAGTGCCCCTGGTGGCCAGACAGGACTGGACTTGGGTGGCGTGGTATCTGGGAAAGTGGCTGGGTCACAGTGTGCAGTTGAGGGAGGGGCCTTCTGGAGAACAGGGTGGGAGGCACCCAGGTTCCACCTGAGCTGGGGCAGGGAGGTGGCTTGAGAAGACCTGTTTGCTTTGCCAGGAGGGCTGGGCCCAGACCACTGCCTCCCCCGCCTCACCGCGCAGGTGAAAGCTCGACTGAGTGCCCCCTCCCTGTCATCTAGCCCCCGTGGGAATGGCTCAGGCCAGGAGCTACCATCAAACCTGCTCCCTTCTCCCAGGGCCTGGTGACTTCTCGACAGGTTACAGCCCCAAAGACAAACATTCTGCCAAGCAAATAACTGTCCAGGAGCAGGGGTGCTGGGGAAGGCCTGGGAGTGGGTCTGAGTTGCCAGAAGACAGGGTGGGGGCCCCTCTCCTGCAGAGAACAGCTGTGGGCACCTGGAAGGAAGCAGGATGTGGGTGCATTGACACAGTACTAGCAGCGGGGACTAGGGCGCTTCCCCAGGGTCTCCAGCCAGTCTTCCAGCTCCCTCACCACGGGCTGCTGCGTTCCAGGCTACCCAGAAACAAGAGTCTGGCATCCAGGCCCTTGGGGCAGGGACCAGCTCATCTGTGGTGCCTCTATGCTCCTCATGCAGTCTCTGGCCACATGTTCTTTCACTGAGCTGCCTGCAGGGAACTGGCCAGGAAGTCCCCGGCCCCTAGACACACCGCTCACATCCAGGCCCACTGTAGTTCAGAACACAGCACACAGCTTTGCCAGCCAGTGTGAAAACCCAATTTAGGGGTCTGCAATTTCACTGAAAACCACGCCAGCACCTGGGAACCGAGGGCATGGGTTCAAGCCTGTAGGACCCAAGCAACTCCCTCCTTTCCTCTGATCTCTCTTTCCTGTCAATGCAGAGGGGTGATGTTGTGACTGAGGAAAAACTTGAATTCTGAGCCCTTAAGAGTGCTACAGACCATAAGGAATGGATCCAGTGAACCCACCATTTGCCACTGTATTTGCCAATTAAGTTTTTCATGCTGACAATGTGCAATCCACCTCTTTTGCTCTTGGCCAAGGTCAGGCCTGTCTCACTAAGTATGTGGAGTAGCTTCCATGTTTGCTTGCTAATTGGAGCGTGGTTCCTACCCGACTCAGGACCCCGGGCAGTCTGCAGAAACTTTCCTAATCCATCATATATCAGGAGGAGAGCCTGGGGCACCATCAAGAAAACACATAAGGGAAGATGTATTCCCTCTAGGATGCTGAGGCCCCCGTGGGACTGAGGACCGCCCCCCCCGAACCCAGCCTTGTCTGCTTCCCAGTCGGAAAGATGTCCACCTTGCTCTGTGCTCTCCCTGGGCTGCGAGCCCAATCCACTGAGAAGGTGGGACAGAGGAGCACTCAACAGACACGTGGGACCCTGGAGGCCTAGAAGGGCAGCAGATCTCATTATAACCCCAGGACTGGTCTCCCAAACATATAATGAACCTCAGGGTCTTAGTCTTCCCGCACGCAGAAGGGAAAAACTCAGAGCAAACAGTGCACACTGCAGAGCCGCCACGGGGCGAAGCAGGTGCATGGCATGGCTCCAGGGTACAATAAAACTCAGACACACGTGAACACTGTTTTTGGTGTGTGTTAATTTAATCATACAAATATTCATTTATACAGTAAGGAAAACCTCCTCATCTTCATCTCCTCCCAGGCCCCACCAGGCCCCACCACAAACACCCACCCAGCTTGCTTACTACACACCCGTGGGGGGGGCAGCCACTGCTGCTCCAGCCTCCACCCAAGGACACAAAGGCAAGGCAAGGCAGGGCGGGGTGGGCGATCGAGTGCTTTTCCAAGCCCCGGCAACCCCACCATCCTCTCCTGCGGGGGCTTGGACTGGACTTGGGGAGCTGTTTATTCTCATGCCCATCCCCCCCACCCGGTCACCCTCAGGCCACACCGGCTGTCTTGCTTAGGTTCTTTCTAGGTCGGAAGTGCCTTAGATGGGTTTCAGGTTATAGCCAGTCCTTATAAAGGGAGAGAAACCTGTTTCTTGCAGAAAAATGCCCTGAATTCAACTGTCCCCATGACAAAGAAAAAAAAAAAAGGGCATGCACGTGTGCACACACACCCACACAGCTCACCCCATGCACACAGACGGGCTCTTCCTGAGCCGGAGCCCTCCACCTCCCGCACCGGACTTCCCAAATCCCCTAAGGGTGGCGCCTACCTCACCTCGTGGGTCTGACACTGGCGGTCCTGCCCACAGACAGCTGCTGTTCGGTGAAGAGGAGCAGAGGCTACTAGGGCTGAGAAGGTAGCCTGTACCACCCCATTAGCAGTGAGGAAGGCTCGCACCAGTTAGCGGAGGAGGAATGAATGGTACAGCTGACCCCTGGTCCAGGGGAGCAATGGACTCCTGCCCCTACTCCATGGCTTGCGCTTGCTCTGGCCCCCTGCAAGGACGTGTACAGAAAGTTTGTTCTCGGGAGGGATGGCAGCATGACTGGGACAGCCGCCTTGCCAGGTCAGGGTGCCTACAAGCGAGAGCAGCAGCATGTCTCTGCTGAAGAGTGGCAGGCAGCCCCTCCCAGGAAACGGTGAAGGGGCACCTTACACAGGGCAGATGAGGAAGCCAGGAAGCCAGGTTACGGAAAGCCCCCACGATCCTGCCAGGGGCACCGGAGACATGCCACTCTGAGGACTATCAAACGAGGAGAATGCTAGGCATGGGCGGGCTCCAGGGTGGCGGTGTCCCAGGAGGTTGGCACCAACAGAAGTGGCAGTCTGGGCCTAACAGGGTCCTCAGCCAAAAAGTTATCATGAGCCCCTGGCTTGGGCACCTGACAGGGACACCCCTCTGCTCTGCTCAGAAATGGGGTACTCTTTATGTGCATAAAAAGTGGGTACCCCAGTGTGAGCCCTGGTCCAGCCCCAGACCTAGCTGTACTGCCCAGCTCAGCAGGCTGGCTCCACTCTCCCCTGGGCCTTCTCCAGTGGACCAAAATATATCCCCTCTTTTATTTCTGGGGGAGGAGGGAAGGCAAAAGGGTTTATTTCATACAAGCTTATCGCCCACAATCAAGCTTTTAAAAAACAGTCTCAGAAGAGGATGAGGAGGAACAAACAACACACATTTTTTGAACTCACACACCCAAACAGAGACAGACAGGCAGGCAGACCCTCACCCACACCCAGGCTATACGACCCCTTGCAGCCACTCATCACCTGGTCTCCCTCTTTGACTCACACCCCCAGGGTGGGCTGGGGTGTGGCGACAGACAGGCAACTGGGCCCTACATCCTAGATCCATACCCCTGGCTTCCAGACCAACCAACACTTGAGGGAAGGAGGGGGTGAGAAGAGAAGAGGGACTTTGCATATTCTTGTATCTTTGGCAGACAGCTGTTCTAGCCTGGTTCAAGCTCCCCATGGAGATACCCACATCTCAACCTGCTCGGAATCCACAGGAAGCCAGTGGGGCTTCCTGCCCAAGCGACCAGCCAGCCAACCAGCCTCTGCTCTGGCTGGGCTGCCTGTTGCCCACCACCTCCCGATAACTACGCATCCCGCTCAGGACGAGGGTCCTCTCATTTCCACCAAAGTGTGGTCTCCAAGATCACAGATTCAGTAACTCTGGCCCTTCCCCATGGCAAGTTCCCCAGTTGTGGCTGTATTTTCATACCTTAACAGCTCAGCCTCCACTAACAGGCTATGAAAACACCACAAAAGACAGCGAGAGGAAACACAGGGAAGGGAACTGTGTGACAACAGAGAAGCCTGGGACCTTTACCTCACACCTGCTGGTGAGCTGCACCAACATCTGTGAGCGTGCATGTGGCACACGCACATATGCGGCACAGAGGCACCGCTCCCAGAGTGAACAGGGGCCACCGCGGATGCAGAATCCAAAGAGCAGCAAGCACAATGGCATTTCTGCCACGAGAACACGGGAGAAAGCAGTCTGAACTGTGACAGTGTGTGCAGAAGGACACCTCTCGGCCTTGGAAACTCCCGCACTACCTGAGGCCCGTCCTCAGGCTTCCTCTGCTGGCCACACAGGGAAGTCTGGTCTTCAGAGAGCTTCTGATGGTAGTAAGCCACAGGACTGACAATTACAGATGTCAAAGGTGTAAATCAACAGAAAATGGAAGAGAAAAGAAGAGGAAAGGGGCAAAGCTCCCTGGCTGATGCCATCAGACTCTGGGTCACGCGGCGCGGCAGACGCCTCCTGCAGCACTGCCCACGGAGCCCCAAACACCACACCGGCTCTGAACCTGAACCGCTCCCGGCGCAAGCGGCTATTCTACAAAGAGTATGTTATCCTTTATCTAAAAAAATAAAAGTGTAGAAAGAGGGGGAAAATTAACATGTGCTCAAAACTACAACCTGTCTGTAGGCAAAATAATTTTTGTTCAAAAAGATGGCTTTTTTCCCCTTCCCGAGTGGCCTAATGACTTGTTAGACTGACGCCTAATAAACAAAACCCAAGGTGGCTGCATGGATTTCTTCTTGGTAGCCTCAACACCACTCCAGCGATTCAGCATTCACACATGCACACTGAGTTTACTCAAAACTAGTCTGTTCTGCTTCTTCCTCTTCTTCCAGGACGGACGGTCAGAGCCAGAGGTCTGTGCGATGTGGTCTGCAGTCCAGAGGAACCCCTTGCCCGCCCGCCACCAAAGTCAACCTTCTGTCTTTTGTTAGTTTTTCTTCTTGCTGACACCCGTTTAAGATTGGCCGAAAGGGTAAGGCCCGTGGAGCCCCTGGAAGAGAGTGAACATAGTCAGTGATGGCAGACACAGGTACAATGTGACAACCAAAGCCAAGTTACAGAATCTATGATTCCCAGTGAGGCAAAAGGAAACTCCAAGACACAGACAAGGCTTGAGGGTTGTCCTTACCATGCAAAACCTCAGAAGGCCAAACATCAGTACATTTCAGCCTTGGACGGTACAGCTCAATGAACTGGGTGCCAGCCCGCAAACCGATAGGTCACTGGTTCGGTTCCCAGTCAAGGGAACATGCCTGGGTTGTGGGGCCAGGTCCCAGGTTGGCGACCTGCGATGATTGTTCTCTCACACATCAATGTTTCTCTCCCTCCCTTCCCCTCTAAAAATAAGTAAGTAAAATCTTAAAAAACAAAACAAAACAAAATCCAAAACTAGCCCTGGCTGGTGTGGCTCAGTGGATTGAGTGCCAGCCTGTGAACCAAAGGGGGGCCGATTCGATTCCCAGTCAGGGCACATGCCTGGGTTGTGGGTCAGGTCCCTGGTGAGGGGGACACGCAAGAGGTAACCACATATTGATGTTTCTCTCCCTCTCTTTCTCCTTCCCTTCCCCTCTGTCTAAAAATAAATAAGTAAAGTCTTAAAAAAAATAAAACTAGAGGAAAATACCATTGCTGCTAAGGCATCTATAAATTATAAAACTCCCAATCCAAATATCAGTATATTTCAAGTTCCTAAGTATTATCACTCAATCATACCATCCAAAGATTGGGGGGCTGGGGGAGAGACTCCTCATTTTCAAACTTCTAGGTCAATCAGTACCAACTTTCCTCTACCTAGGTCTCAAAGCTTTCTTTCCTTCTTGACAATAGTATCTCAATCTCTCAACTAAAGATCCACCTTCTGTACCTTAATTTCCACGATGCAGGTCACTGCTGGCTAATGACACTTCTATCAACAACAAGAACACTGCGGCAGAGAAGTGACTATTTACTGGGCACTGGGTACCAGGCCCGGGCAACTAGGAGCTTTGCATACATCTTCTTTACTCCTCATCTCAACAACCAGGTGAGTACTATCACACTCATTTGACAAATGCCCATTTGACTACAGAGACTAAGAGCCTCGGTCAAAGTCAAATGGCAGAGCCAAGGTTCAAACCCAAGTCTGATCTTTTTTTCTCTCCACAATGCCTCTCCCTCGTCACACGGTAAGGTTTATTCCAAATTCTCAAAGGCATTTTCTGTGCTGCTTGGCTGGGTGGAGAAGGCATCCCAGTCTTGCTTCTCCCTTTGGTTAAGATGTGCCAACACCAAAAGCAGCTACATGAACTCAGTGTAGGATGACCTGTGCCTTGTCCACTCCCATGCCCCTCCTGGAGTGTGCAGCCTAAAAAAACCTGGTCAATGCCAAAACTGAGAAAGCAAAGGTAACTGGTGATAACTGGTGACCAACCTCACTGGGGTCCCACACCCCAAACTGGCCCAGAAGCAGCAGCAGGGGGCCCTTGGACCGAAAGGACCAAATGGGAACAGGGAGCAGTTACCTCAGCTGTAACCAAATGACCAGAAAGGAGCATCCCTGATTTGACAACTACATTAAGAATCCTGAATCTAGGTAAAACTTGGAGGGAGGAGGCACAATGACTGAGATGACATCTTCCATTAGCTTGATGGGATGTGGGCATTCAAAATTTGGCTGCCTTAAAATATGATACATTTCATCCTGACTGAAAGAATACTGTCCCAGTCATCCTGCGGTATTCATCTCGGCTGCGGATGTTCATTAAACACGCGTAACACACAGAATCTATCATAATTCTGTGGGGACATAGAGAACATGGCCACCCCCTCTAGTGGGGAGCGCCCTGTTCCTTTACCCCAGTGGGTTTTTATTGAGAAAGTAGACTCAGTTTGTGGATTCACAGTCTGGCAGAAGGGATCAAAGGGCACAGGTAACTTACAAAGATGCTAACAGAATCCCTGCTGTGATTCTGGACAGAGATTGGAGTTTTATCACACGAAAGGACTACATGGCTTAAAGGGCTAGTTTTGGTTTCCTGTCTGTGCCTTTAAATTCTAAGTTATTAACATCCTCCAGCAAACAGATCTCACAGGATCTTGCATATTCTATGTCCTAGGCCTGATTACCCCGGGGGTCCACAGTCTCCGGTCTGAGCTGCCCCTTTGGCTATTGGCTTAGCCCTGAGAAGGGCAGGAGACAGAGGCAGCCAGGAGACTAGGATTTCTCACATCTAAGTACAAAGACTCAGGCTAAGAGGGGGCAGGGGTTGATGTCGATCACCCCTTCCTTTCCACAGCCTCACAAGTCTTCATTCAGAGGCCTTTATGTGATCAGTCCCTGTCTTAGGTCACCCCTCCCTTGAGGAATCTTACCCGTCATTGGTAACTGATCTAGCATTAAAGGCCAAGCACAGAACAGGTAGCGTTCATGTCAGGGGAATAAGTTTTGTTTCCTTAGTGGCTCCTGGTCCAGAGGTCTCTCACTCAGCCTAAGTCACAGGGGGTCACAGCTTCCTGAGACCAGGCAGGGAGGCCCTCAACACTGGCTGGTGTGGCTCAGTGCACTGAGGTTGTGGGTTTGAAAGGTACCTGTCTGATTCCCAGTCAGGACACATGCCTAGGTGTCAGGCCTGGTCCCTGGTTGGGGGTGTACAAGAGGCAACCTGTCTATGTTTCTCTCACACATAGATGTTTATCTCCCTCTCTCTCCCCCTACCTAAAAATGAGTAAAACCTTTAAAACAAACAAACAAACAAACAAAAAAACAAAAACAAAAAAACAGCACATTTCTTTAAACGAAATAGAAGTGCTTGGCTGCAGGACTGCCAGTGGTTAGAATCCCTCTTCAATGTGCCTGTTCGCTGCCGTCTCCCAGCACATCACCTGGCCCTTCGTAGACACCCAGAAAGTGTCTGCTGAATCTACCAGAACAAAGAAGGTATTTCTCAGACTACTACCAGGAGTGCCAGGCTCCTCTAAATCACAGGAATATTAGCCCTTCTAAAACCAAGTTTTCAAACAGCTACTGAGGGCTGGGGACACAACAGTCTGGGTCATGCCATCCATCTGGTCACAGCTTCCCATGCCCCAGGAGGGGCTGGGCTCTCTGGAGGTGGTTAGCGGCCGCACATAGGCCTCACTCCCTGCTGCAGCAGGTGCAGATGGTGTCGCAACAGGAGAGGAGATCTGGGCTCTGCTCTCGGCTCTGCACCAGCTCACTGAGTGACCTTGAGTAAGGTCCCTTCCCCTCACAGGATCTCAGGTTCCTCCCTAAATCTTGCCAGGTTTAATGTTCTAGGAGTTGACACAAAATGCCTTGGCTCAGGAGGCTGAAAACCAGTATTCCGAAGGGAAAAAATGCCCGTTGGTCACGCCTAGGCGAGAAGTCAAAGCTGCCAACAGAGAACATGAGATTAAAGTGCCCATGTTTTTTTCAGTGAAAAGCACTGAAATTGCTTTTGCTTCACTCACCCACCCTGACACAAAGCCACAAAAGACCAGCTAGAGGGCAGCTTGGGGTACTGCTGCACAAAAGGGCCGAAGGTGTATTTGGAGATGGGCACGCCAACACCGATGGAGCATCAGCTACGTGCCGGGTGCTGCTCTGGCACTTGAACATGTGCTCTTTAATTCTTACAAAAATTCACTGAAACAAGTATGATCTCTAAGCTCAGAAAGGTGTGGTAACCTGATCAAGGGCACAGCTGGAAAGTAGCACGGTAGTGTTTAAAATGCCAAAATGCCACATTTCTTGCCAGCCTCTAATCCAATCATGCCTCCAGCAGGCAAGCTAATGCCATAACCATCTTAGTAGCCACGGCACCTACCCACTCAACCGAGTGGGGGCCAGGCAGCAAAGGGCTCTCAGACTCCCCTTTGCAGGGCTGGGTCACAGGGTCACACACACCACAGGTGGCAAATAAAGAAGCCTAAAACAAGCTGCTCTCGGTGCTCCCCAACAGCATCCATTCACCTGGACAACCCAAGGGGAAGCAGCAGAGGCTTAGGGTCCCATAAGACTTAAAACCAATACAATGCTCAAAGGTCTCTGTACAGGAAAAAAATAGGAAAGAAAATCTCAAAACAGCATTTGTTTTCTATGAAATAGTTCCCCCTTTACCCCAAATTTAACTGCCTTCCAGACCAAAGCTCCACACATTTCACATGGGATTTCATAAAGGAAGTACTAGCTTTCAAACTTGCCTAAAATGATTGGAGAAGGGAATTTATGACTTGTCCAGGAGCTGCTGTACGTCCCTGCTTTACAGATGTAAGACAGGTCCTATGCTACTGGCAGAAAGAGGAATGAAGATGCGTGCATTTTCAGACTTCCACCTCAGGCCCCAGCCCTTACACCACGTAACCAACCTAGACTACGGAGTTGCCGCTGGTCTTTCACTTACTGACCGAGGTTCCGTGCCTGTTGGAAAGAAAAATGCTACCTAATTCCCTTTCACCCAGGACATGGCATATTGGAGTTGTTGTTGAACTGGTACAGAAAGGTGGCTTGAGAGCAAGCTCTCTTTTCTTCTCCTCAAATTACCTACCATCACTTCAAGAAAGGGAGAGAAAGCCAATTCTATTTCTTTTTTAAAAACATATTTTATTGATTATGCTATTACAGTTGTCCCATTTCTCCACCCTGCATACCCTCTCCCACCCACATTCCCCCTTCAGTTCATGTCTACGTGTCATGCTTCTACATTTCCCATACTATTCTTGCCCTCCCCCTATTTTCTACCTGCCATCTTTGCTACTTATTCTCTGTACCTTCCCTCCCCCCACTCCCCTGTTGCTAACCCTCCATGTGATCTCCATTTCTGTGGTTCTGTTCCTGTTCTACTTGTTTGCTTAGTGTGTTTTTGTTTTAGGTGTGGTTGTTCATAATTGTGAGTTTGCTGTCATTTTACTGTACATGTTTTTTATCTTCTTTTTCCTAGAGAAGTCCCTTTAACATTTCATAGAATAAGGGCTTGGTGATGATGAACTCCTTTAACTAGACCTTGTCTGAGAAGCACTTTATCTGCCCTTCCATTCTAAATGAAAGCTTTGCTGGATAGAGCAATCTGGGATGTAGGTCCTTGCCTTTCATGACTTGGAATACTTCTTTCCAGCCCCTTCTTGCCTGCAAGGTCTCTTTTGAGAAATCAGCTGACAGTCTGTCTGATGGGAATTCCTTTGTAGGTAATTGTTTCCTTATCTCTTGCTGCTTCTAGGATTCTCTCCTTCATTTTTACCTTGGCTAATGTAATTATGATGTGCCTTGGTGTGTTCCTCTTTAGGTCCAACTTCTTGGGGACTCTCTGAGCTTCCTGGACTTCCTGGAAGTCTATTTCCTTTGCCAGATTGGGGAAGTTCTCCTTTATTATTTGTTCAAATAAGTTTTCCACTAGTTGCTCTTCCTTTTCTAATTCTGGTACCCCTGTAATTCGGATGTTGGAACGTTTAAAGATGTCCTGGAGGTTCCTAAGCCTCTCCTCAGTCTTTTTAAATTGTTTCTTCATTCTTTTCTGATTGTACGTTTTTTTCTTCCTTCTGGTCCACTCCATTGATTTGAGTCCCAGTTTCCTTCCCATCACTATTGGTTCTTCTGTGCGTTTTCCTTCATCTCACTTAGCATAGCCTTCATTTTCTCATCTAATTTGTGGCCAAATTCAACCAATTCTGTGAGCATCCTGATCACCAGTTCTTTGAACTGTGCATCTGATAGGTTGGCTATCTTTTTGTCACTTACTTGTATTTGCTATGAAGTTTTGATCTGTTCTTCTGTTTGGGCCATTTTTTTTTTGTCTTGTTGCACCTATTATGTATGAGGGGCAGAGCCTCAGGTGTTCGCCAGGGTGGGCAACCCAGTGGCTGAGTTGTGATGCTCTATGTGGGGGAGGGATCTGAGAAGGAACAATGGCGCTGGCTCTGCTCTCTGTTGGATTTCAGTCCCTTCCACCGCTTCTCCCAAACTAAGTGGGCCCTTCTGGTGCTAATTCCTGGGTGGGTGGGGTTGTGTATGTTCTAGGACCCTGTGGGTCTCTCCAACTAACTCTCCTGTGAGGCCAGGTGTCTCTCCTGGCACCTCAACCCCCACAGGTGTTTTCAATTGGTGCTTTGAGCTTTATTTCTGGGCGCTGCGACCCTGGGTTGCACAGTCTGTCTCATTCCCCAGTTTCGCCTGGTTTACCTGTGTGTGAATGTGGGACCGCCCCAACAGCTAGCCGCCAGGAGTGCAGTGACTCGCTACACAATTGCCACCTTGCTGGGTCTGCCTGTTGACACCCTGCACCTGGGGTCTGCCAACCACCGACTGCGTGCCCAGGGTCCACTCATTGTCATCTTGCCTGCCTGGGGTGCCTTGTGTGCCCAGTGCCACCACTGCTTTTTGTGCCGTGACCCCCCTCTGACCCCTCTCTGCCCCCCTGTCCAACTCCGTCCTGCCTACCAGTCTGGATGAATATGTCTGTTTTAACTCCTTTGTTGTTAGACTTCCATACATTTCAATTTTCTGTCAGTTCTGGTTGTTACTTGGTTTCTAAATTCTTGTCCTTATTTTGGTTGTGCGAGGAGGCACAGTGTGTCTACCTACGCCTCCATCTTGGCTGGAAGTCCCAATTCTATTTCAAAACCACTTTACCACCCAGGTTTTGCACACACAGGAGTACAGGTATAACAAGTGGATCACAGAGCACAGGCAATGCACACCAGTCATAAAAAAAAAGCCTGGTGGAGATTTCAAAAACCTCTCTTCCAAGACATCCTACAGCAGGAGGCCACGCGGAAGCACCTTTCTTAACAGTGGGATGGAGGTGTAACTGAAACAGGGGGCCTATCACATTTTAGTTCTACTGGAGTCCCAAGACTTGGTGTAATAGGCTCTGGTGGCTAATGCCTCCAACCCCAGTCTAAAAGTAGGGCTTGGCAATACAGATAACGTTAACTCTCTTCTGGGGCCTAGCAATTCTACTTTTATCTGTAGGAAAAGCAAATGCCAAATATTTTAACTGACCTGGCATCACCACCATCTCTCTTGTAACAGCTGCAGCACTACCAAGGAAAACAGGTCAAGGGGGGGCACATCAGACGGCTCTACAGAGCCCTGACTTACATCCCAACTCAGGCAAAAACCGAGGCCACCAGCACGACTACAAAACTCAGTGAGTTTGACACAGTGAGTTTGACACAGGTCCTCCTCTCCGTGAGGACCACTTCTCCCCTCAGATACAGCACTAGCAGCAAGGATGGTTTTATGCACGCCAACAGGATATAAATAATCAGATCCAGAAAAGAATTCCTTTATCTGACTCCAGGTTTGAAGGTCAATTTTCCTGCACCTACCCAACTTACACAGAAATGGGTCTTCTAAAGCTGCATTTCTTGGAGTAGCCTCCTATCTGTTAGGGCAGAGGTCCTCAACCTCTGGGACGTGAACTGGTACTGGTCGAGGCCTATTAGGAACTGGACCACACAGGAGGAGGTGAGCTTGCATGTAATGAGCTCGAATCACCCCAAACCCATCCCCCCAGCCCCAGCTGTGGAAAAACTGTCTTCCAGGAAACTGGTCCCTGGTGCCAAAAAGGTTGGGGACTGCTGTGTTAGGGGACAAGAAAGTGCTCCCAGAAAAAGAAAGACAGCCTTTATGTCCACAGGGGTTGAGGTGCTGCATGTTTGCCTCAACCTCCCCCAAACCTTCCAGTAACGGTGGCTGTAGTGTGAGTCCTGGGACCCAGCCACTGCCTGGCTACAGGGCAAGTGAGCCCTCTTAAAAGCACAGAAGCTCCATCCTCACCTGCTAAGACACAGGGGCCTCCCTGCTCCTTGGTGCTTTGGCCTTGAGCAGGGTGAAAGATTACAGTAATTGGGTCAGGTCCTAAGCTCTACTTCCATGATGGAATTACTGCAAGCTATAATTTGGCTACTTTTCTAAAATATTTTGGAAAGAAAACATTTATAGATATAGAACAAAAGTTCAGTTTTATCAGAAACTCCTGAAAGGAAACTTTAAGATCCAGTACCTATGGCCCTGGCTGGTGTGGCTCAGTGGATTGAGCACTGTTCTGCAAACCAAAGGGTTGAGGTTCGATTCCCAGGCAGGGCACATGCCTCGATTGCAGGCCAGGTCCCCAGTTAGGGGTGTGCGAGAGGCAAACACATGTTGATGTTTCTCTCCCTCTCTTTCTCCCTCCCTTCCCTCACCTCTAAACAAACAAACAAACAAATAATTGAAAGAAAGGAAGGAACGCAGGCAGGCCGGCCCAGTACCTATGGTCCTGTTCTCAAAGCAAACCTGAAAAAAGCCACTGACTGGTTGTTTGCAGTGGTTACAGACGCCCCTGTGGAGCAGCAGGGCCCCTCCTGGCAGTGGTTTGGTTATCGACGAAATTATGCAAATATTCACCTACAGTATCTTAAAAGTTTTAAAATTTTGCAGAAATAAAAATAACTTTTCCAAAATGGAGTACTAAAAAATTATCACACAGGGGAAACATTAACTGTATATTAAAATACTAAAACCCAGAAAACTAGCTGTATTTCAGCTAGAATTTCTTAAGAAGTTTATTCATCAATTTTCAACAGTAGGAAGTATAGTGCTATTGAAGAGCAAGCTGCCTTCTTATGAGGATGAAACCTATTTCTGTCAACTATTTTTAAGACTCAAATGTAAGTAAAATTAATGAACAAACTGCAAAATACTTTGCACTAGTGAGCTATCTCTGATATGAACTTTCCAGGAGGGGGAAAAAGAAGGGTGAAATTCCTGATGTAACAAGGGTGTCTCACGAGGGCTTTCGGGTTGCTTTTTCTTTACGAAAGCCTGTTGAGTGTAAGCACCGCAGCACGCAGCTTTCACATGCCTGTCTTTGCTTTGCTTTCATTGGTGAGTTACTTTAAATAAACAGAAAGGTTCATAGAGGTTAACCAAAAGACAGGAGCATCTGCTGCCTGGCTGTGAAGTCACATGCTCTGCCTGTGGATGCTGAGGGCAGCATCTGAGAACGTGGGAGGAAGGGGTCCTCTTCCTCCTCTTCATTTCCTGGGCCAGTCCTGCCCACCTAGTGCTCCTTTTCCTCCACCCCCCCTTTCTTTCTTAAAAGATTGTATTTATTTTTAGAGAGAAAAGGTGGAGAAAGAGAGGGAGAGAAACATCTATCAGTTGCCCCTCACACACCCCAACTGGGGACCTGGACTCAACACAGGCATGTGCCCTGACTGGGAATTGAACTGGTGACCCTTCAGTTCGCAGGCCAGCACTCAATCCACTGAGCCACACCAGCGAGGGCTTCTTTTCTCACTTACGTGCACTGTATACAAACACAGAATACAGGGTTTAGTACTAAGGTCTAGCCTGATTCTGTCCTGCAAACATGATGTGATGAAGCCCTGTTCATGGGGTGAGGGTGGGGGTAGAGGGGGCCCTTTGCTGGCAAGGGCCAGAGACTGACTGCCTTGATCAAACTTGTCAGTCTTTCATTAATCAGAAGTCAAGTCTGAACTGGAATAATGGATGAGGGCAATGAGGACTTTCTTAGAAATATTCAACCCAGAGAGAGGGGAAGGGAGGGAGGAAAAGAGGGACATAAACACTGATGTGAGAAACAGTGATTAGTTGCCTCTTGTACAGGCCCTGACCACGGACTGAACCTGCAACCTAGGATGTGCCCAGACCAGGAATTAAACCGGCGACCTTTAGTTTTGCAGATGACACCCAACGAACTGAGCCCCACCGTGAGGGTTAGGGCCTTTTCCTTGGTGGCGGCCAACAGCCCAAGGAGGCTTCTAGTGGAACAGCGGTGCCATGTCAGCATGATGGGAACTCCTGCAGATGCTTTAACTCTGGTGTTCAAGCCACTTTCATGAAGTCCTCAAAACTTCAAAGACATATTTTATGTACTGGCTGAGGGTGAATGTGAAAACAAGCTAAAGGAAAGAAAATAAGGCCTGAGGACTGATGGTGGGACAGCTCAGTCCACGGCCTTCTGACTGTGCCACAACTGTGCTTAAAAAGCTCGATTCAGTTATAAGTGTGCTGAATTGATTTTTAAAAAGCCCTATAAAAACATTTTTATACTTACCTCTGTAACACAGCTTTTCTGTTGCTCTTAATTAACTTCTACGGCCTGCCGGGGACCTTCACATCTAGACGTCCACTCTCGCCCTGCCTGCCCGCACCCGAGCCCCATGTGTCCCTCCTTCCTCCATCTTCCTGTGCACCCACAGCTCCCCCGGCCAAAGGCAACTCCGAGAGCCTTAACTTTTCCCATGAAGAGTACAACTCAAGCATAATTGTGAATGAGACCACATTATTTAAAGTTCTACAAGGTGTCCTGGCTGGGTACTGGTTCGATTCCCAATCAGGGCACACGCCTGGGTTGTGGGCTGCGGTCCCCAGTTGGAGGCATGGGAGAGGCAACCAATCGATGTATTTCTCACACACAGATGTGTCTGTCTCCCTTCTTCCCCCGCTCCCCAAAAATAAATTTTAAAAAATCTTTAAAAAAATGTAAAGTCCTACATTTTTTTGGACTGACACTGGCTGAAGTCTGATCTCCCTTTCAGTAAAGGTTTCAGAAAAAGCTATCTGCTCTTTGTGCCTGAGTCCAGGTGGGATGCTGGCAGACAGAGCTCTCTCATGGCCATGTCCCCCTGCAGAGGACGTCCCTAAAAAAGGAAGAACAGGCAACAGTCTCACTTGGGAGGGCACCTGAAAGGAGACAAATTTACCCAAGTTCCTAGCCATGTGGCCACTGGTGTTACATTGTGGGTGTCCTGCTGAGGCACAGGGTGAGGCTGCTGGTCCCATTTCCCCTCAGAATTTCCATTTGGGCTCCTGTAACCTTTCATCAACTACCTTTTCCTTATATGTCATTGTCTTCCCCCATTTCTCTTACAATGAATTGGCAGCATCACCCCCGACCCTTCAAGTGGCTGGCAGATTTAGGAGAATACATGGTCTCTCCTTGGTCCCATTCAGCCATATTTGGTTTCACCTTGCCACTCCTCTGTTCAAAAGCAATGTTGGTACTGTTTCCTTTCACATTAAAAGTAAACTCTCCTTTACTTGGCTTTCAAAGATCTTCCTCCAAAATTTGCCCTACCCTCTTTAAGTACATCTCAGCACACCAGGCTGGCCAGTGCCCATAAATACACCTTGCCTGTGGCTTCCTCTAGGCCTTCCTGTACGCGGTTCCTCTTCCTTCCAATTGAGCTTGAATCTATCATCCAAAAAGGCATCATTTTTCTGGCTACTCCAAACCTCACTGCTTTCTCCTCCCTCCAAAATCCTATGAGCACTTAAAAGTCAACTGGGACACAATATACTCACTCTCTTTACTGGTTCTCATTCTTTCCTATGAGCTAGGCACGTCTTTGTAGGCAGAAAGTGAATTCTTCGAAGAAAAGTATTAATACAGGCTGACCATCTATCTAGGAGGCCTCACTAATTGACTAATGATATCAAAGCTACTGCTGTGTAAAAAAAAAAAAAGTTTCAAATGACCCTCCTTGCAGTGAAATCACAACCAGAAGCCCAGGACCCCCTTCCTCTGCAGGGGAATGTCCACAGCTTTGGAAAGGTCTCACTTTCAGCTGAGCTCTAAGAGTCCACATCTTCCCTGAGGAACAACAGCTCGTAACCTTCCATTCCGCCCCTGGTCCCGCCATAACGCAGTTACAGCAGACTTAGCTGGGAAGAAGCCATTTGAAACCTGAGCACACAGACGAGACAACTTCTCACACTTTTAGTTATTCTTGTCTCCTTGAACCTACAACTTCACTAGTACTAGTTTGAGAACTTTCGTCAGAAGTTAAAATGCTACATTTGGAGTATAGGAAAGAGAATGCACCCTCATAACCAAAATAAAATACCCTGGACACCGTGAACACTGACTCTGTTTCAGCTCAGAGACGGCCCAGCATCGGACCAGTCTAGAACAATGCTCAGAGCCCCGAAACAAACAAGAGGAAGCTAAACAGCTTTAAAGCTGTTGAGGTACAAAGGGGAGAGGTCCTGGAGATACTTTTTATTCTTTGTCAGACAATAATGTTACAAACAACCAAAGACATTTTCTAAGGCTCACAGTGTTTGTGTAACTTATTTTTTAAATGCATACATGACCCACGCCAATTCAAACACGGGCAAAGCTGGCAGAACTTTACTGACTTCGCTGGTTTTCGAAAGAGATTCACTGTAATACCACTAAACCAGAGCCTCCTGGCAACCACCCCCCCCCTCCCCGTACAGAATGTGCTAATCTGCCAGCAAACTTGAGGGGGTGAGGGGAACACACAGGCTCCTCAGCTGCTCTGCACGGCTTCCTCCTTGGCCACGGAGTCTTTTGTAGCTCTTGAGGACGGACAAGGAGATCTCTACAACCTGACACAGTATATAAACTACCTTCAGAGAACAGCCAACAGACTGCTTCTGCCAGCCGACTTCACCCGAGTGTGGTCTAGAACATCGGACTCAAAGTGGGTCCCCGGCTCCGGCCCATGGCCCAGCCCCAGTGTGCTGTGTGAATACGAGCAAGTCACTTTTAACTTCCTGATTAGTTTGTCAAATGAAGAGTATAACTACAGAACTCGCAAGAGTGCTGTGGATTTAGAGTAAGAACAGAACTCGGTAAAGGCGCTCCAGATAACATCAAGTGCTTGGTTTGCACATCAGACATACTATCGTGTCAGTCCTTGGACCTCTTCTCTATCTGCACGAGTGGTTTGCGGGTAGATTCCCCGCACCCTCCCACCCCTGCTCACACCCAAGGGACATTTGGCAATGTCTGAAGATATTTTTGGTAGTTAACTTGGAGCTGGGGAGGTATTCCTGTAATCTAGTGGGTAAAGGCCAGGGATGTTGCTAAGCATCTTACGATCTATAAGACACCCCCCGCCCCCAAAGACTCACCTGGCCAAAAACATCAACAGAATAGTGTCAGTCAACTGGCTGAGCAACCCCGTTTCACACCCGTTACGCTGGATGCAGTGGACTGCATCTAGTCTCAGAGCAGTGGATACCACCCACATAGCACGACCCCTGAGTTCAGGTCTCCACCCAGACCGCTATCCTAAGCTCTACATGCAACTCGGATACATAACAGCCCACCTGACACCTCCGTCTGAATGTTCAGAGAAGACTTCCATGTGCCCAGAAGGAACTCCTGATCACGCCCCATCTCTACCACAGCCTTTCATTTCTTCACGGATGGCAATTCCATCCTAAACTTTAGTCACTCAGGCCCATCTCTTGGGGTCATCCTTTATTCTGCTCGCTTACATCCTCCTCTTCCGATCTGCTGGCAAACCCTGCTGGCATTAGCTACAAAGTAGATGCGGACCTCCTACCTCCACTGCCACCGCTCAGGTCCAGCCACTCCCGTGCTGTCCCCAAATGAGTGTGCTAACTTCCCGACCGGTCCTCTGCTTCTACTCGTGCCCTGTGCTCTCCACTCCAGAGCCAGAGCAACCCTTTGACAACACTAGGACAGACCCCTCTGCTGAAAACCCTTCCGTGGATCCTCTGTCCCTCAGGATGAACGCCCACAGCTTTCAAGGGACCACAAAGCCCTCCACGACCTGTTTCCGCCCTCTGACTTGTCTCCCTCTACGCTCTTCCTCCCTCATTCTGTTTCTTGAACAAACCAGGTAAACTTAACTTGAGGGCTTGTACTGACTGCCCCTCTGTCTAAAATATTCTTTCTCCTGAAGGCCTTTGTAAAAACAAAGTCCGACTCTTTAAAGGAAGTAAGATAGCCCCTAAGTATGTTCTAGTTTTAAAATGCTATGTATGCTCAAGGGAGATTTTAAATTTGTTCCAGAAATACATGATCCCAGAGACTATTTTTTGGCAACAATAAAGGAATACAGACAGGTCTGTGAGGTATAGGTGTTGCTGTCAGAAGAGTAAGTTAATGGACATTTCAATGTCCAAATAAATCTAAACCCAAGTGACTAAGGGAGGTCCTAGGAAACCTTTTTCCTTCCTGGAGGCTAGAGACACAGGCTGATTTCTGTAGCTTCCATTGTATTTATGGGGAGAAGGGCTGGTGGTAGAGAAGTTGCATAACTGGCCAACAAATGCTGGCCCCTCACTTGAAATAGAGCAGCATACTACAGCACATGCTCTCCCTGGCCCACAACATTAGCTCAGCTGATAAAAATGTACTTGAACACTACTTGTAATCGGGAAGCAATGGAGTATACTGTTAGGAGAGCAGCCTCGAAAGTAAAAAGCAACTGCTTTTGTTTATGTCCCAGATTCACCACTTTCTAGCTGCAGGACCTCAGGCGAGTCACGGAATCTGTGCATCCCAAGCCTCTGCAACTGGGAAGTACAGGTAACAACAGTGCCCGTGTCGCGGTCCAGGTGGTAGACTAACTGGTGTCAAACACTGAGCCTGCTGCCTCTGGGAAACAGACAACTGGGGGGTTGGGGCCCGGGGAGGGGACTGGCATTTTTTGTAATAAGCGTTGTAGAACTACTCGGCTACTTAAACTACATGCACTGATAATATTAACATTAAAAAAATTGAATTTAAAAAGTCCTCAGCACAGTGCCCAGCAAATAGTAAGTGTTCAATAAGTGGTAGTTGTACAGCTCTGAATATTGCACTTTCAGTGGCCTCTGCCTGGGAGTAGTGTGGTTTTGCTACCTGTCTCGTCACAGGAGAGAGAACACAAGCTGTAAATATCGAGTGACACAAGTTTTCCTCCCAGTCCCTCCGTCAGCCGCCTTTAACCCTTTTGTGGATGGGTCTGTGTCTGAGGACTCTAGTTTCACAGCGGTGTGAAGATCAGTTACACTGCCTCCATCACCTCACATCAACTATCAGCCCAGCTAAGGACGCCAACCATCTGTCCACTGGTAAAATTCAGTGTCCTCTGTATGGGATAAACGATGAGCCCAATTCCACTGAGTCACTCTAAACCCATCCCTCATTATTATGTTAAACTCATTGGTTACTTTGAAGAAGATAGTAAGATCCACAAGCCATTAATTAGATTCAGAGGCCCATACAGCAAAAGACTTGCTTTTTCCAAACCTCCCCTAGGATTTTTAAACCCATACCTAAACAGATGAAAAATAACTCTTCTATCCCTTAGTCAACAGAGACAGCAGGTTAGAAGTCAGCTGATTTCGGATGTAACAAAAGCAGACTGACTTCTCTAGCTTCAGACCCAAAACACACTAAAGAGTAGCTGTCAGCGAGAGGGGCAGAGGAGCAGGTGGGAGTGTGGGCAGGCAGGCAGATGGCACCCGGCAGTGGCGGACGCTGGAGGAGTGTGAACCTCCCCATAAAGATAATAACAAGTTTCTCCTTCTGAACCAGCACTTGGCAGAAGTAATAACAGTGGCTCAGAGTAAAATCTAGTTTGAAGAAAGAGTATATGACATATACTAGCTCCAAACATTTTTTAAAGTAAGAACAAACATAAAATAAGGGCTATGGTCCAAGTAACAAAATAAATAAATTTGGGATTCTTTTCAGCTCTGCCAGTGTAAATTACCACTCTCAGAGAAAGGAAGTGAAGCACTTGGCTGCCCTGAAGAACAGCCTCATATTATTCCCAGATGTCCTGAATCAGATCATTTGGTTGGTGTCTTTTTCTTCTGTGAGGCCTTCTTAGAAAACATTTAGAATTTTTTAAAATATTTTATCTTATTTATTTTTAGAGAGGGAAGGGAGGGAGGGAGAGAGAGAGAGAAACATCAATGTGCGGTTGCTGGGGGCCATGGCCTGCAACCCAGGCATGTGCCCTGACTGGGAATCGAACCTGCGATGCTTTGGTTTGCAACCCGCACTCAATCCACTGAGCTATGCCAGCTAGGGTGCACGTGTAGAAATTTTTAAAAATTACTGGCAAGTAAGAAAAAGAAGTACATAATTTCAAGAGGACTTATTTTCTCCTTCCACACCTCTGTAAGTTATTTTTTCACTGCTTTCACACTGTCCAAACAAAAGCTGCCCTGGCCTCCAGAGATGAGTCAGAGAGAGCTAGAATTCATGACAAGACTAGGCCTGAGTCAACAGAGTGAGCACCTGTCCTACTGTGGCTGTTTGTCCTCTGAGATTCTTGAGCTAATTACACAAAAACGGTTTCTTTAAGCACCTGACCTTCACCAACACTTGATCTGACTCTTCATCTGGGACAGGTCCGCCACAACTGAGCTGATGACGAGGCCAGCCAATTTCTAACAAAATCGAGGAGTCAGATGTAAGAATCTTTGGAGCAGGCCCGCATGTATGCTTACTTTTCTGGCTCCCTCTGAGAGCTCTTACACAGGGAGGGGCCAGGCCCTGGCTTGTGGGAGGGAGCTAGAGCAGAAGGTCCCATCCAGAGCTTCCCCACAGGCGTGAAGCACTGAGCCCAGAAAGCTAATGGGTATTCAAGGGCAGCTAGGGAAGGGCTCCACGGGTGTCCAGTTCCTGGCACTGGCAGATGTGCCACTATGTTGACACATCCACCCAGCCCTTATAGAGCAGGTGCATGAAGCAATCTTTTCATTTCATCCTATCAACCTTAGCAAGTTAAACTATAACTATGGAGACAGCAGGAAACTATATCTGCCTACTAAAACTGTGGTCATGGGCTTCCAAGAGCATCATGTTCTTTCCCAGCCTTAATGGCAGGCAGGGAACGTCTTCAGAGTAAATCAAATCTATTGCCAACTCAGTGATCCCTGACACTAGGCATCAGGTATTCCTCCTGATGGCACTCGGGGTGAAATGAAAACAGTTGCCCCAACTCTAGAGCCCCAGGGGCCTTTTTCATCCTTTCTACTCATTCACAACTAAAGCGGTGCTATTTATTATAACACCACAAGGTTTATGTACCCCAAGAGTGATAAAAAATAGTTTCAATTTTTATCAATCAATCAAGAAGTCACTACTTTAAAGACTCAACAAACTGGGGAACTCTTCAAAAGAAGATGCCAAAGGCAATCCTCATTTACATATCAGAGCCACTGTCAGCTCTGCTTCTTTCCTGCCTTGACAACTGGCACTCGGTTAATGTTTTGCCAGCCCAACAGAAGGATCTTGGGAAAGCCCAGGTTCACATACTAAGAAATACATTGTAGTAACGTGGCGCCTGGATTTGAATCCCAGCTTTGTCTTACTGGGCAAGTTACTCAGTCCCTTGGAGCTTTTATCATCAAAAAATGAGAGGAGGCTTGTAAAGTACTTGGCAGCACACCTGGCACATAGGAACAGTTAAAAAATACCTTTATACCCGATTTCATCACTTTGTCAAGTATACCATTCAGAACCTCAAAATTCAAGGCTTTTCTCATATAATGATCAAGTGTGACACATGGTCTGATTGGATCCTGGTTTAAACAGATGAACTCTTATGACATTTAGAGGCAAGTGGGGAAATGTGAATGAGAATTGACATTAGATAATATTAGGAAATTATTATTAATCATTATGTAAGCTAATGGTATTGGGGTTATATAAAAAAGTTCTTATTTTGTAAAGATGCATAATAAAGTGGCCAAATGTTTAAAATATTTCAGAAAACAAGGGATGGCAAATTAACAATTGTTGAACCTAACTGATGAGTATACAAATGCTTATTGTATAACATTTTCTCCAGTTTTTTATACATTTGAAATTTTTCATAATTCAAATTCCAGTAAAGCAGTTTTCTAACATAAAAAGACACAAGTATGCCCACTTTTAAAATTAAATAAATCTATATTCTGATGCCAAACACAAATGCTTAGAATTATGAATTATCCCTGCTTTAAGATATCCATTAAGTACATTCCCAATTCTTTTGAAAGCCCTTATTTCATCTACTGCTCCTGGAAGGAACACAATGCATCAGCTGAACCTGTCTCCCACTGTCCGTCACCCATATCCCCTGACCACACATCCCCTCATCTTTCTGTCCTCAGACGTGAGCTGCTCTCCACACTGCTGCCCTCCCTGTCTCCCATGCCTGACCCTTCTTCGAGAAGCCCTTTCCATCAGCTCTAGCTCTGCCTTCTCTCCCTTTCTCCCTCCAGGCACACACAAATTATGTATTGTGACTGTGCTGTTCTCCAACGACCAAATTCGTACTTTGTCTCTCCTGTACTGTCAGCTGCTGGCTGGCAGGGGTAACTTCTTTTATTCTTCAAGTCTCCTTGAAGACAATGTACACTGCTCTAAACAGTGCATAAATCTGTTAATAAATATTACTGATGACTGTTCACACCCTACCCCATTCCTAAGGAGTTTTAAGAGGTAGAACTGGCTCAACTTGAGCCAGAATTGCTTTCAGAGAGCTTGCTAAATGCTCGTGTAAGTGCTTTATGAATAAGATTCTACTTAAAATAAGAGAAAAGGGAGGCTCCAATTTCTCTTTGGGATCTAAGTGCCACATTCTCAATGCTTTATAGCTAACAGGTTCCTTAGATGTCATCTCCAACGAGAACCTTACTCTGCGGTTCTTTCAAGTGTTACTTCTAAATGACCCTACAGCGCTCATGGCAACAAATTTAGGTAACACATCGTGAGTTCATCAACTTCACGATCTCGATAGCCTCACCACAGCCCTGCCCTTCCAAAAAAGTAGTATGCTGGGACCTCATTAGTGCGGTAGGTAATCCATTCTGACAGCACACCTCTGCCAAATACACCAGGAACAGGGCAAACAGAGCAGGTTAGAAGGCATCAGTCCCTAAAACCCTAGCAGGGGTATCCAACCTTTTGGCATCTCTGATAGAATTGTGTGGGGCCACATATTAAATACACTGCAACATGCAATCACAAAAACATCTCATAATGTTTTAGGTAAATTTATGATTTTGTGTTGGGCTGCATTCATAGCCATCCTGGGCTGTGCAGTGTCCCGGCCAGTAATGCCAGACCTCACCTAAGACTACCGTGATGGCTGGGCCAGGTAGTTTGCAGGTGGGTAAAGGAGATTCCATTCTAGAAAGCATTGGACAACTGGTTTTGCCTCCTCCAATCCTGGTCTTCCCATTAAACTCAACTGCATCAAGTTCCTGTTCTGACTGGGCATTCTAGAGCCTGTACCACCCAGAACAGTCATCCTCTGAAGGGTTAATATTAAGGAAGACAAATCTGGAGCAACGGGAGCTTAGAGGAAAATCTCTGATTAAGTGTTAGGATGTGGTATCTTTCCTCAAATACAGGCAACTTACTCCTCTTCTGTCCTGAAGAACTAACACTGCTCCATAAAATCCTTTATGCTACGCTATTACTAAATGAAGTCCCTCTGTGTAGACCATGTGAAGAAAGAGGATTCAGTTTTCTTTTCTTAATCTGCCTCTCAATCAAGACCACATATAAAGCATTGGTTAGAAAAGTACCATTCTTACAACAAAGCAGCCTGCCCTTCAGGTGAACACAACTCCACCGTTTTGGCTCCGAGGGCGGATGCGAACACGAGGCGAGGACAGACGCAGCAGTCACCTATGACTGTGCAGGTGGGACACCGGCCTGGCGCGCGGCAGTCACCTATGACTGTGCAGGCGGGACGCCGGCCTGGTGCGCGGCAGTCACCTATGACTGTGCAGGCGGGACGCCGGCCTGGCGCACAGCAGTGTTAACCAGAGGAGAACACACAGGAATGCTTGCAGGCCCCCACCACATGAGCCACCTACAACGGTGAGCTCTTAGCATCAGGGCTTTATTCAGCCTACCAAACCACAACCAGGACCCATCATCACTTTAGCAGTGTGTGGAAGAAACTGTTTAATCAATCGGCATAAAAAGAAACAGATCAAGAAATCAAACACCTAGAAGGGTGTCTCAGAACAATCAGAATACTTAAAATCATGCTTATCTCAACAACCAATTTTCTCTCTTATTCTCCACACGTGAAAAGTCAAAATATCACTTGGGCCACTGGGTTCTGGGTGGAGAAACAGATGAGCCACACAGACGGAAAAGACAACAAGAAGGCATGCAAACAAAGGAAAAGGCCAACAGTATTTAGGATAAACAATTGAGCTTGTCTTTTTCCTCAGGAAAACAAAAGCAAAAACAAAAACCCTACCCAAACCCAAAAAAATCAAAGTAGAAACCAATCCCAAAGGTGTTGTTGCTGCTCTAGGATCAGTATACATTTACAAAGAAAGCATGGCTGGCGATATTTTTACTTTCTTTTTTTAAAATGTAAAGGTAAAGAACTCTGTTCTTTCAACACCCAAACCAGAGCAGAGAGACAGTAGTATATTGTAAGTGTGGATGCAGTAGTATCTACAGGATGTGGAGATGGGGAGGGGGGGAGGGGAGAAGGGGTAGGTTTCGTGTTGTTGCTGTTGGCAGGAAAGCTAAGCGGTCTTAAAGAACATTCTAGGATTCTAGGTTTGCCATGAAGGGGTATCACGGATCCCAAGGCCCACCACCTACCCCTTCTCCTCTTCTCCGAGGGCACCTACCTTACTGTAAGTCACTACTGATAAGTTGTTTGCGTGACTGCTGGGGGACAGATTTACAGAGTTCTGTGAAAGTCTATTCTCATCTTGCTCGGTTTGGTCAGGAGCAGGAGCCCATGTGTTTTTGCTGATCGAGTCGAACTCAGAACCCCCAGGGTCTTTTAAGTTGTTTTCATCTGATTGTCGGTTCTTTTGGGGAGAGGCAAACGGGTTGAAGTTTCCTTCTACCTTGCGATGTGGCTGTGTGTTGAACTCCGTTTCAAAAGATGACAGCTGCTGCGTTACTCCTAAAAGTCCACCCACCTCCACACTGAGAATCACCCAGATGACATCTGAAACAAAAAGGCAACTCATGTCAATACCAGATACACCTGAGGCCCAAAGCCGCTACCGCTGAGAACCTCAACCACCACCCAAACCAAAGAAAGAAGTGTTCTTCTATATGCTAGTTTGGAAGCTTACTAACAAAGTAGTCCAGTACATATACACTGCATAAAGTTCTACATTTTTGGCAATGTCAAGAGCAAACTCTGGTACAAGTTCAGAAGAGGTCTAGAGTGAGATCCCTGAAACTATTTGTAAAAAGGTTACTAGTTAATTCTGATATACAGCCATCTTTGCAAATCAATACTCCAGAGAACAATGATCAGTAGAAACCTAAAAGCTATTTTCCCAGAATTACAAGCTCTTTGTGGTGTTTGCTTTATTTTACATGTGTTTAACTCAGAAAACTCATGGCATGCATAATTCTTGAGTCAAAAAATGCTTATAATTACTGAAACTGTAACGTAAAGATTTGCCCCCATGGCCTGGGCAATTTAGAGTGACCATACTGTTTGAACTAGATCAGCTGGGAGTTAAAGAGGCAGCTATTCATAACTGCATCAGGACAGAGGTGCAAACCAGCACTAACGCTGACACACTGGGACAGAAATCACCCTGGCTGTCCCCACAACATATGTGGTCAAAAGATACCAAAAAACTTTTTGTCTCAGACTTTCTAAAATAATCTAATTTAACACCAATTTACCTTACTGTCAGGTAGGAAAACCCTACTATCTACTGTAAAGCCATAAGATATTTGTTTTATTTATTTTTATTTTTTTTATCCTCACCCTAGGACATGCATCTTGACTTTAGAAAGAGGGAGGGAAAGGGAGGGAAAGACAAACATCAACATGAGAGAGAAACATTGATCAGCCGACTCTTGTTCATGCTCCAACTGGGGACTGGACCACAATCTAGGCATGTACCCTGATTGGGATTCAAACCTGTGACCTTTTGGTTAATAAAACCACATTTCAATCAACTGAGCCACACTGACCAGGGCCATAAGAGATTTGTTTTAGAAAGATGTACTGCAGAACTTTTGTCCTAATTCAGTTCTTTATTTCCTGAACTATCAAAGCAAGGGTTCAAAAGAATAAAGAGAGTGGCAGCTTCCTCTGATGTCCAATTTAGAGAATAGTGGCATCTACTTTCCTGCTGGAAGGTTTTCAAAAAGAAAGCTACAGAAAGCCAAGAAGCATTTAAGTGTTAACCCTGCTAAAGACAAATATAAAAAATTGTCCAGGCCCCTGAATCACTGCTATCAGATTGACAAGAAAAGGCAAATAAACTTCACTAGTTAGTGACATGAAAGCACAGACAACATATTAAGTGGATAGTGAAGTAACTGAGGAAAACCCTCTTAGGCTGTGTTTATTCTCATTTTTCAACTTGGGTTTTGCATCTGAGATAGGGGACCTTAGGGCATCAGAGAGCCATAAATACTCAATTTTAGGTTAGTGGTTTGGGAGCTGTATTAAGAATTGGTTTGCATCCAAACAGCTTTGGGCCAGAACCCAGTTGGTGGAGACGCAGTGACACCTGCTGTTCACTTCTAGAATTAGCAACTCTTTTCATCTTGAGAATAGGAAGCTAAAGCCACTACAGCACTAGCACAATTCACAGGAATGGGTATCCATTCCAGACACACGTCATTAAAGCACATGTGAAACTAGTCCCATAAAACCTGTACCTATTGGTTTAACACTGTAAGCCAGGATATACAGTGCACACGTCACTTAGAAATCTGGGGCAGTGCCAGGTATGGTAGGTCAGAGGACTTTCACTCAAGGCTCTCAGTCAATCTCACAAACCAATGATGTTGGCCTTAAGAATTCAGTGGCAGGCAGCATGAGGGAGATTCATTCCATTCTCTTCTATCCTAGCTTTCTAACCAAAAGCAACATTTCTTCGCTCTACTATTCATTTTCTCAAAACGAATAGGCCGTTTTACAGTACATCAATTCCCACTTGTCCTCCACCTATCTGTTTTCCAAATTCTTTTGTAAATACAAGACAGGTTTAGCACACTTACCTATAGGTCACATGCTTCGGTTTCTCTTAGCTCAAGAAACTAAATGCTGATGAGAAAAGACATCTTCCGAAGGCTGTTACCAGTATATGAAACTAATGACATTCTACCCCCTCCAACCCCATCCCCCAGCTCTTGAGAACTAAAGTTTCTTAATATAACTCACAGGGCCTCATCACACTTATGCCACCGCACTCCATTCTCCTTGGCTACTTTGCTGTGCTGTTTGCAGAATCTACCTAACAGCCGTAAAAGGAATGTCATTTAAGAAGCCATGGATTTATAATACCAACAATAAACACTCCAGTTCTGACCCCTCTGAAGTTATTACCATAATGGGTTGGGTCATTAATAAACAGCAAAATATGTCTTCTACACTGCACAATGAGTCATCAAGGTACTGCCGCTAGACCTCACATTTCTGAACGTGCTTATCTTATGCATTGTGTACCTGTGTTTAATCAAATAAATAAAAAAGGATGATAATGATGAACCCAAGCTTGTTTCAGAGAGGCTGACCATTACCAATTCTTGCCAGAATGCCTTGATTACTGAGATAAGAGCTGCCAGCCCAATACTTTACACAATACCTCTAATGATAAAATCACAGCTGTGAGGAAGCTTAGGGGCCATCTAATAGAGCTGTTTCACATTCTGGATAAAGGATCTGAGGTCTGGAGGTAGAAGAGATGTGCCCAAGATCAGATGTCAAGTTAGAAGCCAACTTAGGCGAGGACCAAGATCTCCCAGTTCTCAGTACAGCTTCTTAAACTCACACCTGTATTGTTTCTCCCCGACAGCACCTGGGGAATGTACCCAGGGAACTAAAGCTAGAGTTGTCGTTCCTACTTCCCAGGCCACAGCAGCTTCACCTACAGACACATGTTCTTTGGTGCCAACATCAACTAAATGGGCGAGCAGGGTGTCCTGGAAAAACAGTCAATAAAGTAGAACCAAGGGCTAAGCCTACACGATCGCAGATCAGTAAGCAAATGGAGAAACTGACTTCAGAGTATCTTGCTTTAAGGTGATTTTTTTAAAGCTCCTGATCCAGAACTTTGGAGCCAGAAGGTACTGAAAGTACTATTTTATTCAATTCATCCGTTTTACATGTGATAAAATCTTTAATAATAAGTACAGAGTTGGAACAATATGGTAAACAAAACAAATACCAAAGTATTCAACAATAACTCAAATATAAAACGAATATACATGAGTCCCTAGTTATATAAATAACTAAACGGGGCAGAAGAAACAAACTTCCTTACAGAAGAATTTCCAGTAAGGTACACAAATATTCCCCTCTCCAAGAGGTGGGGCTTAATTCCACACATCCCTCCAACCCACCTTGAGGGTGAGCTAGACTTAGTGATTTGCTTCCAAACAATCCAGTAGGAAAAACAGAAACTTTATGGTGGGGAAAAAATGACAGATTACTTGACAAAGTGATCATGAAGTCACATCTCCAGATCAAGTATCCCACAGGGCACTTCGCCTCTGCAGTCTTCTTCCCCAAACCCGCAACATCAGTCTAATCATGAGGAAAATACAGACAAGCTCAGACTGGGGGGCATTAGAAAGGATACCTGCTGGTGTTCCTCAAAACTGTAAGAGGTCATGAAAAGCATGGAAAGACTGAGGAACTGTCACAAACCAGAGGAGATTGGGCGATACAACAACTAAATGTAATGTGGTACTTAGACTGGGTTATTGAACAGAAAGAGGCTGTAAGTAGAAAAACTGATAAAATCTAAGTAAAGTCTGGAGTTTAATTAACAGTAACGTTGCAGTGTTGATGTCTTCGTCCTAACGAGCGTGCGATGGAATGTAAGATGCTAATAACGGGGGAAACTGGGTGCAGGGGAACTCTGTTTCATCTCTGAAACTTTAAGTCTACAATGGGTTCAGAGTAGTATCTGCTAAAAGAAATTAGCATTAAAAATTGTATTTTCAGGAACTTCCTGCCAAGATGGAGGCGTAAGTAAACACACTGTGCCTCTTTGCACAATCAAAAATAAGGTCAGCAACAATTTAGAAACAAGATAACAACCAGATCTGACAGAAAATTGAACTGTATGGAAGTCGGACAACCAAGGAGTTAAAATAGACACACTCATCCAGACTAGTAGGAGGTGCAGGGTCGGGCAGCCGGGCGGGCGAAGAGGGGTCGCGGCACGAACAGCAGTGGCACCAGACATGTAAGGCATCCCAAGTGCACAGGTGGCTGGCACTGCGCGCAAGGCTCCTGGCTGTCCGGGCCACATTCGCATGCGCAGATCAACAAGGCAAAATTGGGCAGTGAGACAGACTGCGCAACCCATGGTCTCAGCTCCAGGAGACACTGAACCTTCAGACACTGATTGAAAACACTTGTGGGAGCTGAGGCACAGGGAGAGACTCCCAGCCTCACAGGAGAGTGCGTTGGAGAGCCCCACAGGTTCCCAGAACGTACACAAGCCCACCCACCTGGGAATTAGCACTAGAAGGGCCCAGTTTGCTTGGGGGTAGCAGCAGAAGGGACTGAAATCTGACAGAGTCAAGCACCATTGTTTCCTCTCAGACCCTGCCCCCAACATACAGCGTCACAACCGAGAGACTGGGTTGCCCGCCCTGGTGAACACCTGAGGCTCTGCCCCTCATACATAACAGGCGCATCAAGATAAAAAAAAAATGGCCCAAACAGAAGAATGTATCAAAGCTCCACAGCAAATACAACTAAGTGACAAAGAGATAGCCATCCTATCAGATGCATACTTCAAAGCACTGTTCATCAGGGTGCTCACAGAATTGGTTGAATTTGGCCACAAATTAGATGAGAAAATGAAGGCTATGCTAAGTGAGATGAAGGAAAATGCACAGGGAACCAATAGTGATGGGACGGAAACTGGGACTCAAAACAATAGAGTGGACCAGAAGGAAGAAAGAAACAACCAAACAGAAAAGAATGGAGAAACAAGAATTAAAAAAAAAATGAGGACAGGCTTAGGAACCTCCAGGACATCTTTAAACGTTCCAACATCTGAATTACAGGGGTACCAGAATAAGAAGAGGAAGAGCAACTAGTGGAAAACTTATTTGAACAAATAATAAATAATAAAGGAGAACTTCCCCAAACTGGTGAAGGAAATAGACTTCCAGGAAATCCAGGAAGCTCAGAGAGTCCCAAAGAACTTGGAGCCAAGGAGGAACACACCAAGGCACATCATAATTATATTAGCCAAGGTAAAAATGAAGGAGAGAATCCTAGAAGCAGCAAGAGATAAGGAAACAGTTACCTACAAAGGAGTTCCCATCAGACTGTCAGCTGATTTCTCAAAAGAGACCTTGCAGGCAAGAAGGGGCGGGAAAGAAGTATTCCAAGTCATGAAAGGCAAGGACCTCCATCCCAGATTGCTCTATCCAGCAAAGCTTTCACTTAGAATGGAAGGGCAGATAAAGTGCTTCTCAGACAAGGTCTAGTTAAAGGAGTTCATCATCACCAAGCCCTTATTCTATGAAATGTTAAAGGGACTTCTCTAGGAAAAAGAAGATAAAAAACATGTACAGTAAAATGACAGCAAACTCACAATTATGAACAACCACACCTAAAACAAAAGCAAACTCAGCAAACAACTAGAACAGGAACAGAACCACAGAAATGGAGATCACATGGAGGGTTAGCAACAGGGGAGTGGGAGGAGGAGAGAGGGGAAAAAGGTACAGAGAATAAGTAGCATAGACAGTAGGTAGAAAATAGACAGGGGGAGGGCAAGAATAATATAGGAAATGTAGAAGCTAAAGAACTTATGACCCATGGGCATGAACTAAAGGAGGGGATGTGGGTGGGAGAGGGTGTGCAGGGTGGAGAGGAGTGAAGGGGGGGAATGGGACAACTGTAATAGCATAATCAATAAAATATATTAAAAAACAAACAAAAAATTGTATTTTCAGGCACAGAGAAGTAAAGTTGCCACAGAGCCACATAAACCATTCTCTGTAGTTCACGTGCTCGGATTCCTCAGAGGCCTACCTGATCAACTGCACCAGAGCCGCTCCTGTCTAAAGGGAGATCGCCTTTTCTGTTGCAACCCCTCAGCGGAGCAGAAAGGGCCAGTTAATGGTCTTGGAACAGGGGCAACAGGACAAATGAGGTGGATGTTAGACTGAGACTGCCTGCCTGGTTCCAGAGCTTCCCTCTGGCCTGCACGAGGGCAAACAGGAGCCACTCAAAGCAAGCAACAACTGTGGCACTGACAGGTTCCGTCTGGTCTGGGCTTCCCCAGGGAAGAGGCCAGGGTACTTAGGAAAGCATCATTTTCAAAAAACTAGTTTACAAGGACACTTCAAAGTAGCTTAAACTGTCACTAGGACTAAAATCTTGTAGGCTTCTGATCTCTAGAACAACTACCTTGGGCAGGTCCCCAGGAGCTGTGAGACAAAAATGCCACAGCACCAGAAGACATAACATGGTTTAGTTGGCATACACATGGAAGATTACCATAGCGATCGCTTACAGATTTGGAGATTGAAGATTCAAATCCTTCCTAAAGCTCAACTCATCTTCAAAGCACAATAGGAACCTCACATTTCCCCTGAGGATTAAGAAACAAATTGGGTCTGGAGAGGTAAACAGGTATCAATCAGTTGCTAGGCCACAAGCTATGGGCGCACATTTCTTCTCCAGACGAAAGCTAGGTATGTAGTGCCTCGCTTCAGTGAGAAAGGCTTGGAAAGAGAGTGTGTGAGCACTGGCTGTCTCGTGGACTGAAATAAGTCCCGGCAGTGCATAGGTCAAAACCATGAGCAGGTTTTGACATCTGTGTCTGTCTCTTGGACCTACCAAGGCAATAGTACTACTGTAGAAGAGGACACACTAGTAGAAGAGGACACTTCCAACTGTCTTTGCACTCATCTCTGCCTAGTCTCAATTTCCAGCCTGCATTTCTGCAACACAATAGCCTTGCTCCCACGACAATGCGGGCACTCTGATGCTTTCACGGCATCTACCTCAGCATCTACGCAAGAAGAGGGTAGAGGCGGGCAACACGAGCTCATCAGCTCATCAGAGGACAACTCCTGGTTTCTGGGGCTTAGGCCCCATTTAGGCAGAGTGATTGCTGAAGGCCTGCTTCCCGACTCATTCTCACTACCTACACTTCATCTTGCCAGAAATGTGTGTTAGAAACTCCTTCCTTAGTTTCAGTATTCTCCTCAGGAAATTCCAGGGAAAATGCAAAGGTCCCCCAAGGGTACATATTAAGCTACTTTAACCTCATTATCAGGCCAACCAATGGGCACAAGTTCACACAGGGAAGAGAAGCAAAAGAAAGAACAGTGAAGTACCCCAAGGTGCCCATAAGAGCGAGAGAGCCTCAGAAAGCAAAGTAGAAATGACAGTAACAAATACAGTGGACGTATTTCAAACTTAATTCATTCTGGAAGGCTGTTCAAGAAGCAATTTGTTTGAAAACTGAATCACGCCTGAGAGACATGTGACTGATCATACAGGTACCAGCATGAAAGGGCTGTCAGGTTGAGAACTGAGGACTGACTGTAAACTACTCCTACTTCACAGTTTTTCCAAATCATGTTCTATTTAATAATCAGGAGCTTTTACCTCAAATGGGGGAGGGGTTAAATATAGCTATCATTTAATCGCTTATTTGCTTCAAGTCTTAAGATACAATGATTTCCTACTTCCCAAAGCCATTAAATCAGTGCCATGGAACTGAAAGAGTAAAAGCTTGTCTGAGACAAAAGATAAAAATCAGCTCAGAATGAAAAAAAAAAACCCAAAAACTCTGCCATTAACTGGGCTGGGAGAACAAACAGATAAAATAAAGGCAGGTGCAAAGTTAACAGGAAGCAGTACTTCTCCCAAGATCAAAGCCCAGCTGTAAAATGCTGTAATAGCCCTCTGAGTGGCTACTTTCTTATTAATGAATCCCCATACTCACTTTGTTACTGAGGATAACCCAATTGCTAAACTGTCTTTGTGGCAAGACAGCACCCAAACCCTAATTAATCCTCCCTTCTAATCCTGTCATAGAAACAGTGGTCAATCCAAAATTGATCCCCACATGCCTGAGAACCTCTTTAGAATGGTTTAACAAAACCCAAACCTTACAAAAGTCCCTTCCCTGCTTCTTGTTAGTGCAGTGGAGGGACTCAGACTGTCACCATCTGAACCCTTTGATTGATCTTAGCATCACTAAGAGCCAAATAATTCTGAAAAAGAAGAACAAAGTTGGAGGCCTCACACTTCCTGATTTTAAAACTCATTACAAAACTACAGTAATCAAAACACTGTGGTACTGGCAGAAAGACAAACATGTATACCATGAAATAGAATGGATAACTCAGAAATAAACCCTAATATTTATGGTCAAAGGATTTTTTACAAGAGTTCCAAGGCCATTTAAAAGGGAAGGATACTCATTTTCAACAAATGGTATTGGAAAATTGGAAATCCAAGTGCAAAACAGTAAGGCTGGACTAGCACCGTACACCATATACAAAAATTAACTAAAAATGGATCAATGGCCTAACCACTAAGACCTAAAATTGTAAAATTCCTAGGAGAAAACACAGAAACAAATCATCTACCTGATAAGGGGCTAATATGCAGAATATTTAAAAGAAGTTTTACAAAATAAAACAAATAACCTGATTAAAAAAAATGGGCAAAGGACTTGCATAGACAAAATGAGTGATTAGCAAGCACATGAAAAATGCCCACCACTCATCATTAAGGAAATACAAATCAAAACCAAAATGAGATACCACCTCACACTCATAAAGATGTATACTATCAAAAACCAGAAGACAAATTTTGGCGAGGAAAGGAGAAACTGCAACCCTGTGTATTATTGGTGAGAGGGTAAAATGGCACAGCAGCTATGGAAAATGACATGGTGGTTCCTCAAAAAATTAAAACTAGAATTGCCATGTGGTCTAGCAATTCCACATCTAGGCGTGTACCCAAAAGAACTAAAGGCAGGGTCTTGAACAGATTATTTGTATGCCCATTTTCATAGCAGCATTATTCATAATACTAAAAGGTAGGAACAATCCAAGTTTACATTAATGAATAAATTTAAAAAGTACGGTCTACACATACAATGAAACAATTAAGCCCTAGAAAGAAAATTGAGACATGATACAATTTGGGTGAACCTTCAAGAATATGCTAAGTGAAATAAGCCAGTCACAAGGGAAGAAATACTACATGATACCATTTTACCCGAGGTCCCTGGAGTGGTCAAATGTATTGTGACAGAAAGTAGAATAGTGGTTGTCAGGGGCTGGAGAAAATGAGGCTTTAAATTTTTTTTTTTACTGATGGATTGAATGATTTTAGAGAAAGAGGAAGAAGGGAGAGAGGAAAGGAGAAACATGGACTTGTTGTTCCACTTATTTATGCACTCACTGGTTGATTCTTCTGTGTGTCCTGACTGGGGATTGAACCGCAAACTTGGAGTGTTGGAACAATGCTCTAATCAACTGAGCTACCCAGCCAGGGCTCAGGAGTTATTTTCCAACGACTAGACAGTTTCAGTGTTACAAGATTAAAAAACGTTCTGGAGGTAGGTGGCAGTGATAGTTGCACAACAATGTGGATGCACTTAATGTCACTGAAATGTGTATTTTAAAATGGCTAAAATGGTTAAATTTTGTTATGTGTATTTCACCACAATTAATTAAAAAAGCCCTTTCAGTTGCTTAAGGTTAATCACTACCTTATGTGGCAGAATCAAACCAGAAGTCAGCACTTTTGAACCCTGGTTTAGTGCTTATCTATAATACCATGTAGCACTCCCTCCCCACCCCAATCAGTTTTGAGAGTTCCACCAATCAGGAAATATATAAACTCTTCCTGGCAGAAAAGATGAAAATATTAACATCCTAATAATTTAAACTTCTGTAGCCTACTAATAAAGCATAATCTGAGTGGGTGATAGCACCACTGCAGAAAACTAACATGGCATGGAGTACACTTAAGCAACTTATTTTCAAAGTATAATTATGTTTAAGGATAATGTAGGAAATCAAAATTATAGCTCAGCTATATATACAGCTATATCAAGAGCCAAAGGTATGCAACTGGCATAAGTATAGATTAAAACTAGCATTCTAACAATTATTCTGCCATTAACATTGAAATCCACTTAAACATGGCACTGGATAAAAATGGCTTAATATTTAAGTACTGTCCATTTTACATGCAAATAGGTAGAAAATGGTTGGTATTCTTATTTCTCACTCCTTCTGCTGGATTTCTCAACCAGTCTGATTGGGTCACACTTGGTGCTTGTAGACTGCTATAGTGTTTTCATCAAAGGGTAATTAAAAACAGAATATTCCAACAACTACTTCCAAGTAAATATTTAACAACCAGAAAGTTAAACTTTTGGAGTAGCAATTGATTTACTTAATTCAACCTTAAATATATTATTTTTAAAAGGCCGCTCCTCTTGGTATAAATACTTTTTTTAAGTATATTTTATTGATTATGCTATTAGTTTTTCTCATTTCCCCCCTTTATCTCTCCTCCATGCTGCACCCGCCCAACCATAACGCATCCCGCCCCCTTAGTTCATGCCCATGGGTTGTACACATAAGTTCTTTGAGTTCTGTTTCCTATACCATTTTTGACCTCTCCCTGTCTATTTAATGCTTACCAATTATGCTTATTCCCTGCACCCCTCCCTCCCATTCCTTTCTTACCCCTCTGTACTGAAAACCCTCCCTATGATCTCCATTTCTCTGATTCTGTTCCTGTTCTAGTTGTTTGCTTAGTTTTTGTTTTCATTGTTTTTCTTTATTTTATTTTTTTAGGTTCATTTGTTGATAGTTGTGAGTTTGTTGTCATTTTACTGTTCACAGTTTTGATCTTCCTTTTCTTAGATAAGTCCCTTTAACATTTCAAAGAATAAGGGCTTGGTGATGATGAACTCCTTTAACTTGACCTTATCTGGGAAGCACTTTATCTGCCCTTCCATTCTCAATGATAGCTTTGCTGAATAGAGTATTCTTGGATGTAGGCCCTTGCCTTTCATGACTTCAAATACTTCTTTCCAGTCCCTTCTTACCTACAAGGTTTCTTCCTTACAGGAACTCTTTTGTAGGTAACTTTCCTTCCCTCTTGCTCCTTTTATGGTTCTCTCTTTTTTCTTAATCTTGGGTAACTTAACGATGATGTGCCTTGGTGTGTTCCTCTTTGGGCCCAACTTCTTTGGGACTCTCTGGGCTTCCTGGAAGTCTATTTCCTTTACCAGATTGGGGAAGTTTTCCTTCATTATTTGTTCAAGTAAGTTTTTTATTTCTTGCTGTTGTTCTTCTTCTGGCACCCCTATAATTCGGATATTGGAACATTTCAGGTTGTCCCAGAGGTTTGTAAGACTCTCTTCACTTTTTTGAATTCTTGTTTCTTCATTCTGTTCCGGTTGGATGTTTATTTCTTCCTTTTGTTCCAAACAGTTGATTTGAGTCCTGGTTTCCTTCCTGTCACTGCTGGTTCCCTGAATATTTTGCTTTATTTCATTTTGGGTATCTTTCATTTGTTCTTTCATTTTTTGACCAAGCTCAATCAGTTCTGTGAGCATTTTGATTACCAGGGCTTTAAGTTCTCCATCAGACAGGTTGGCTGTCTCCTCATCGCTTAGCTCTTTCCGAGGTTTTGCTCTGTTCTTTCATCGTAGCCCTATTTCTTTGTTTGCGGTCCCTGTTAAGTTGTAAGGGGGCAGGGCCTTAGGTATTCACCCCAGCAGGGCAACCCTCTTTGCTGCACTGCAGCGCTGTCTGTGGGGGAGGGGCCGGAGAGGGAACAATGCAGCTCACCTGCTTGTCTCTGGCGCACTTACCAACAAAGTCTCATGTGAGACTGGGGGTTTCTCCCACTGCAGCAACCACTGTAGGGTATACATACTTCTAAGGTGAAGCTTAACTTTGGACTTTGACACCTTTCTTTCCACAGAGTTACTATGTATGTTTTGAATATTTAACAGCACAGTTAAGACAGAAGCCCCATTTGTTTTTTTGTTTGTTTTGTTTTTGAATCCTTACCTGAGGATATTTCATTGATTTTAGAGAAGAATGGGGGAGAGAGAAAAAAATGAACCACAACCTAGAATGTGCCCTGACGGGAATGGAACCTGCAACATTTTTGGTGTTTGCACCAATGCTCCAACGAACTGAACAACCTGGTCAGGGCCCATCTGCCTTTTTTTTTTTTTTTTTTTAAAGATTTTATTTATTTATTTTTAGAGAGGGAAGGGAGAGGGAGAGAGAGAGAAACATCAATGTGCGGTTGCTGGGGGACATGGCCTGCAACCTAGGCATGTGCCCTGACTGGGAATCGAACCTGCGATGCCTGGTTCGCAGCCCGCGCTCAATCCACTGAGCTACGCCAGCCAGGGCCCATCTGCCTTTTTTAAGCAACTCAAACCCTAACTTTAACACAATTATGGGCCCTGTATAAAACAGCGTTAAGTATAATGGGGCAAAAAGTATAAAACAACATTATCCATGGTAGTCATCATTGGTGAAAGCTTTTTGACCCAGAGATTTCAGATCATGCACACTGCCTTAACTCTGCTCTCCCTTCCCCCTCCTCCTAAAAGGACCAGCTTTGTTTCTTGCTTCAGAGAAACTGCTCCTAGGCAACATCATCATCTTAGTTGGACCAATGGTGGACCAATGCAAATCACCAAAACAGAACAGAACGCCCTCCCCCTCAACGTTCTCTCTCAGGGGAACTACCAATACAGACATCACGTTCACTGGCAAGTCACAAAGACAGTGACGAAGCAGAACTTCCTGAACATTTCTTCATTTTCTCTCTGCCTCCAACCCTTGCTTCATTTTTCACTTTCTTCTTCATTCCTTTGGTCTCACACAACTTTCTCAAGCACCCACTCCTCTTCATTTCTATCTCAGGCCCTTAACAGGCCAAAATATTTTCCAGGCTTGAACCTGGGCAGAGTCTTGGAGAAATAAATGACTATTCGTCCCTGCACTGAAGCAGGTCTAGCAACATCCACACACAGGGGACCCTCTGGCTCACCCATGGCCATCTGGACTTCTCAATCCTACAAACGGAAGTCACAACCTCACCACCACTCATACCGGAGATGCAGAACATCCAGATGCCCTCTTGGATCTCTTACTCTTTTACTCTGGGCCATGATACATGACAGTCTGCTACTCATCTCTCTTCAGATGAACTGTGGGCGTAAATATTCCTCAAAGGACTATCACTTCAAAGCTATCTCCCACTATTTCGCACACAGAACCCTCAAATCATGCGCAAACTGCACTCGTCCTGCTCCACCAGAGTTTATGCTTATCTACTGCAATCTGAAAATGCGGAGCCTTCTCCTTGTCACCAACCTCAGGCTATTTAGTTAAAATGTTGTGTATTTGCAAAGCCCTCCTAAGACCATTTGAGGTAGAAAATGATTTTCTTATGTTTATTTTTCTTATTGAAGAAATGCAATTTTAATAGTTTATTACTCTTACAACTTCATTTTTTAGAGCAGTTACAGGTTCACAACAAAACTGAGAAGATATATAAACCCTCTGTCTCCATATATGCATGACCTCCACTATCAACATCCCACGCCACAGTGATGCATTTGTTACAACGGATTAACCTACACAGACACATCACCATCACCCCAAGTCCACAGTTTACATTAGGACTCACTCTTGGTGTTGTGCCTCCCGTGGGTCTGGATAAATATATAAAGGCATGTATCCATCACTATAGATCACACAACATAGTTTCACTGCCCTACAAATCCTCTGGGCTTCTGTGTATTTAACCCTCTCTCCCCCAGGCCCTGGCAACCACTGATCTTTTTACTGTTTCCACAGTTTTTTATATTCCAGGATGACATATAATTAGAATCAAACAGTATGTAGCCTTTTCAGACTAGTTTCTTTTACTTAGTAATACATATTTAAGATTCCTTCATGTCTTTTCATAGCTCAGATTGATATGAAAGCTTGGATTGACAGCTCAATTCTTTTCAGTGCTAGACAGTACTCCACTGTCTGGCCATAGCAATTTATTTACCTATTCACCTACTGATGAATATCTTGGTTACTTCCAAGTTTGGCAATTATTAATAAAACTGGTATAAATATGGTTAATAGTATTACAGTTTTTAAAGAAACGACCAAACTTGTCTTCCATGCTGACTGTATCCCTTTGCATTCCCAGCAGCAATCAAGGAGAGTTCCTGTTGCTCCAATCCTCACCAGCATTTGTTATTGTCAGTGTTCTGGATTTTGGCCATTCTCATAGGTGGGTATTGGTTAACTTGTTTTAATTTAATTTTCAATTCTCTAATGACGCTGAGCATCTTTTCATAGATGCTTATTTGCCATCTGTGTACTTTCTTTGGTTAGGTATCCGTCCAACTCCTTTGCCCATTTTTTAATTGGGCTGTTTTCTTATTATTGAGTTTTAAGAGTTTTTGTATATTTTGGATAACAATCCTTTATTTGCAAATTTTTCTCTCAGTTTATGGCTTCTCATTTTCTTCACATCATCTTTCAGAGACCAGAAGTTTTTAATTTTAATAAAGTCCAGAGTATCAATTATTTCTTTCATAGATCATGCCTTTAGTGTTGCATTTAAAAAGTCAGAGGCCCTGACTGGTGTGGTTCAGGAGTTTGGGCATTGTGCTGCAAACTGAAAGGTCACGGGTTGATTCCTGGTCAGGGCACATGCCTGGGTTATGGGCCAGAACCCCAGTTGGGGGTGTGTGAGAGGCAACCATTTGATGTTTCTCTCACACATCAGTGTTTCTCTCCTCTTCTTCCTTCCTTTCCCCTTAAATAAATAAATTTTAAAAAACTGAAGAAAAAAAAGTCATTGCTGAGCTGCCATCTTGTGTCCCCACGTGTGCATGCTTCTTCTCGGCTGCTCTGCCCAAGACCCCCTGAGCCCCAACCCCAGGCCCCTACATGGCCCCGTTTTCTCTCCAACAAGACGAAACAAACCATCGTGAACCAAGAGGAACTGGCCAAACCGCGGGCACAAATGCTCACTGGTGGGAAAGGAAATACAGAAAGAAGAAAGTGGTTCACAGAACAGCTGCAGCAGATGATAAAAAACTTCAGTTCTCCTTAAAGAAGTTGTCAATATCTCTGTATTGTAAACAATATTTCTGGTATTGAAGAGGTAAATATGTTCACAAACCAAGGAACAGTGACCCGCTTTAGCAGCCCTAAAGTTCGGACATTTCCGGCAGTAAACACTTTCACCATGGCAGGCCATGCTGAGACACGGCAGCTGACAGAAATGCTACCAGCATCTTACATCAGCTTGGTGTAGACCGACTAGTTTAAGGAGACTGGCCAAAACAATCTGGATGTAAAAGCACCACTTGCTATAGAGGATAATGATGATGATGAAGTTCTAGATCTTGTGAAGAATTTTGATGAGGCTTCCAAGAATGAAACAAACTGAATTGAGTCAACTTCTGAAGATAAACTTTTGAATTAGTTACTGAGAACGGCTATTTTATTTATTTATTTTAAAGATTTTATTTATTTATTTTTAGAGAGGGAAGGGAGGGGGAGAGAGAGAGAGAGAAACGTCAGTGTGTGGTTGCTGGGGGACATGGCCTGCAACCTAGGCATGTGCCCTGACTGGGAATCGAACCTGCGATGCCTGGTTCGCAGTCCGCGCTCAATCCACTAAGCTACGCCAGCCAGGGCTATTTTATTTTTCAAATATTTTATTTATTTATTTTTAGAGAGAGGGGAAGGGAGGGATAAAAAGAAGGAAAGAAACACCAATGTGTGGTTGCCTCCCATGTGCCCCCCACAGTGGGGACCTGGCCCACAACCCAGGCATGTGCCCTGACTGGGAATCGAACTAGTGACCCTTTGGTTTGCAGGTCGGTGCTCAATCCACTGAGCCACACCAGCCAGAGCTGGGAGCTGCTATTTTATATGAATGGTTTTCAATTTTGTTTATGGATCTGATAAAATCTAGATGTCTACATTTTTAAGCCCTAGTCCCTTGGACAACTGCAACTCTTCTCAATTTTTGCTTATACACAAATCATTCTTTGCAGCTAATTAAGCTGAAGAACCCTGAGAATAAAGTTCAAAACAAAGGTTAATTTAAAAAAAGCCATTGCTGTGCCCTGGCCAATGTGGCTCAGTTGGTTGGGTATTGTCCCATGAACTGAAAGGTTGCAGGTTTGATTCCCAGTCAAAGCACATACTTAGGTTGTGGGTTCCCTCATTGGTCAGGGCACGAAAAACAGGCAACAAACTAACATGAGAGACAATGTTTCTCTTTCACTTCCATGTTTCTCTACCTCTTTTACCCTCTCTCTAAAGTCAGTAAGCATGTCCTTGGGTGAGTATTAAAAAAAGTCATTGCCATACCCAGTCATCCAGATTTTCTCCTATCTTTTACTCTAGGAGTTTCATAGTTCGGCAGCTTACGATTGGTTATGATCTACTTTGAGTTAATTTTTGTGAAGAATGTAAGGTCTGTGTGTAGATTAAGTTTCTGCATGTAGATGTCTAGTTACCACTTGTTGAAAAGACTATCTTTTTCCCAGTGTGTTTTTGTGCTATTGTTAAAGCTCAACTGACCATATTTGTGTTGGTCTACTTCTGGGTTTTCTATCCTGTTCCACCGACCTACTTGTGTATGCTTTCACCGACACTACACTGCCGTGATCACTGCAGCTCACAGCAAGCTCTGACGCCAGAGAGCGTCGGGTGTCGGCTCTCCAGCTTCCTTCTTCTCCCAAACTGGGTTGGCTACTCTGAGTCTTTGCCCCTCCAAATAAAGCTTAGAATTGCTACTAGTTTCAAGAGTTTTTGGTTGATTCTTTCATATTTTCTACATAATCATGTCATCTGCAAAAAAACACACCAGTTTTATTTCTTCCTTCCCAATGTGTCTAACTTTTATTTACTTTGTTTTATTGCATTAGCTAATATTTCCAGTATGATGTTGAAAAGCAGCGACCATTCTTTGGCTTATTTCTTATCTTAGCAGGAAACTTCTAATTTTTCACCTTTAAGTATGATGTTGGCTGAAGGTTTTTTGTAGATGTTCTTTATCAAGCAGAGGAAGTTCTCTTCTATTCCTAGGCTGCTGAAAATTTCATTATGAATGGGTGTTGATTTTTAGAAATTATTCTTCTGCACCTATTGAAATGAACGTGTGAATTTTTTTCATTTGTTGATGTGATGGATTACATTGATCTTTGAATGTTGAACCAGCTTTGCATACCTGAGATAAATCCCACTTGGTCATGGTATATACAGGGTTCTGCAAAAGTAGGTTTACAGTTTTGAGTACATGAAAGAATTTATTCTTCAATTATCAATTATTGTATTGCTTATTATTATTAATCTACTTTTGTCCATCCCTGTATAATTCTTTTTATACATTAGATTTGACTTGCATAAATATATATATATATAAAAGATTTTATTTATTCTGAGAGGGGAAGGGAAGGAGAAAGAGAGGGAGAGAAACATCATGTGTGATTGCCTCACATGCCCCCTACTGGGGACCTGGTCCACAACCCAGGCATGTGTTGTTGACTGGGAATTGAACCAGCGACACTTTGGTTCACACGCCTCATACTCAAGCTATACCAGCCAGGGCTGCCTTGCTAATATTTTGTTGAGGAATTTTGTATCTGTTTATGAGAGAGAATGATCTGTGGTTTTCTTTTATAATGTCTATGTCTGGTTTTGGATTAGGATAACACTGGCCTCACAGAATGAGTCAGGAAATATTCCTTCCACTCTATTTTCTGGAAAAGATTCTAGAGTAGTATAATTTCTCCATTTAACGTTTGGTAGAATTTACCAGTGAACTCTTCCAAGCTTGGTGCTTTTTGTTTTGTAAGGTTAATTGTTGGTTCAATTTCTGTAATAGATATAGGCCTATTTAGATTGTCTATTTCTTGTTGTGTATGTTTTGGCAGACTGAATCTTTCAAGGAACTGGTCCATGACATCTAGGTTATCAAATATGTGGGGACAGAGTTGCTTATAACATTCCTTTATTACCCTCTAAAGTCCACAGGATCTGTATTCATATCCCCTCTTTTATTTCTGGTACTAGTGTTTTATGTCTTCCCCCTTTTTTTCTTAGTTAGCCTGGCTAGATAGAGGCTTATTGATTTAATACATTTTTTCAAAGAACAGGTTTTTTTATTTTGATTTTCTCTACTGATTTATTTTTGTAATATCACCGATTTCTGCTCTAATTTTTACTATTTCTTTTTTTCCTGCTTACTCTGAATTTAATTTGCTTTTCTTTCTCTAGTTTCCTGAGGTAGAAGCTTAGATTATAGATGTAGATCTTTCTTCTTCCCAGTAGTCGTACGCCGCATCAACATCTGGGTCAGTGACAGAATGCGAACATGACAGCGCTTGCACAAGACCGTAACGCAGCTGTACAGTTTCTTCCACGCACCGTAGTCGCCGCTGCCGCTATGTCCCAGCTCAGTGCACTGCTCGAGTACTTGTGGGGATGCTGGTGTAAACAAACCTACTACGCTGCCAATCACATATTATATAGCGTATGCCATTATGTCGAGTATGTCATACTTGATAAAGATAATAAATGACTGTTACTGGTTTATGTATTTACTATACTTTCTATCGTTATTACTGTCTTGGCTGCATTTCACAATTCTGATAAGTGGTATTTTCTTTCATTTAGTTCAAAGTATTTTTAAATTTCTTATGAAAAAAAATTCTCATGAGGTATCTTCTCTGACCAAGTATTTACAAGTGTGTTGTTTAATTTCCATGTACTTGGAGATTTTCTCACCATCTCCCCCATTGTTCGTTTCTACTTTAATTCCATCGTAGTCTAAGGGGATATATTGCCTGATTTCTATTCTATTAAATTTATTAAGGCATTTTATGGCCCAGAATATCTATCTTGAAGAACGTTTCATGTGATCTTGATAAAAATGTATATTCTGCTGTTGTTGGATGAAGTAGTATGCAGATGTCAATCATATCCAATAGGCTGATAGATGCTATTGAGTTCAACCAAACCCTCTACGGTTTTCTGCCTGATGGATCTGTCCGTTTCTGAGAGATGAGTGCTGAAATCTCCAACTGTGATAGTGGATTCATCTATGTCTCTTTGCAGTTTTATTGATTTTTGCCTCATGTAGTGTGACACTCCATTGTTAGGTGCATACACATTAAGGGTTGTTATGTCTCCTTGGAGTACTGATCCCTCTTTATCCCTGATAACTTTCTTTGGTCTGAAGTCTGCTCGGTCTAGATATAGGTACTTCTGCTTTCTCTGGATTAGTGTTGGCATGGTATATCTTTATCCCTTTATTCTTAATGTATATGGACATTTATATACATGTATATAAACATGGATATATATACATGTATATATACAGATGTTAATGTTATATGGATGTTCCTATAAACAACATATAGTTTTGGCCTTGTTTTGTGATTCACTCTGACCATCTCTTTCTTTAAACTGCTGTATTTAGACCATTAAGGTTTAAAAATTATTGTTGATGTAGGTGAATTAATATATATGATATGTGTTATTGTTTTCTATTTGCTGCCTTGTTCTTCCTATTCTGTCTTCCACTATTTCTGTCTTTTATGGTTTTAAATGAATATTTTATGATTCCATTTTCTTTCCTTTTTTAGCCTATCAATTATGATTCTTTTTTTTTTGGCGATTGTTACTTTGCAATGTACATTCACAACTAATTGAAGTGCAGTCTGGAATGACACTGTACCACTCCATAGGTATAGTACAAGTACCTTACAATGACAAAACATTCCTATTTCTACCTCTTGCCCCTTGTATCACTGCTGTCATTCAGCTCACTTATACATACACAGACACACACACAAAAGCACATATAATCAAACATACTGTTGTGATTATTTTGAACAAATTATTCTGTCAGAGCAATTAAAAAAAGAAAAAGTCTTAATATTACCCTCATTTATTCTCCAATGTGCTTCCTTTCTTTGTATACATCCGAGTCAGAACCTAGACCTTTTTCCTTCTCTCTGAAAAACTTCCCTTAATATTTTTTGCAAGGAACGTCTACTGGCAACAAAGTCCCTTCACTCTGGTTTGTCTGAGAAAGTACTTCTCAACTTCGAAGGACAGCTTTTCAGGACACAGAACTCCACCTAGGTTGATGGAGATTTTTTTTTCAACGTTTTAAATATTTCACTGTACTCTCTTCTTGCTTATATGGTTTCTGAGAAGAAGTCATATAATTCTTATCTTTGCTCCTCTATTTGGGAAGCTCTTTTTCCCCTCTGGTTTCTCTTAAAATTTTTTCTGTATCTCTGATTTCCTACATTATGAATATAATATGCCAGTGTGTGGTTTTTTAAAGGCGTTTTTCACACATTTAGATGTTTTCTTAGCTTCCTAAACCTGTGGTTCATGTCTGATATCAAATTGGGAAAATTCTCTGTCACTACTGCTTCAAATATTTCTTTTGTTCCTTTCTCTCTTATTCTTCTGGTATTCCAATTATGTATACATTATTTTTTGTAGTTGTCCCACAATTCTTGGATATTCTGTCCCATTTTTTCAGTCTTTTTTTCACTTTGCTTTCAGTTTCGAAGGTTTCGATGGACATATCTCAAGCTCAGAAAACCTTTCTTCAGCTATGTCCCAACCACTAAAGAGCTCAAAGGCATTTTTTATTGCTAAGTTTTTGATTGCTAAATTTAAACTTTTTTCTTAGAATTTTGATCTCTTTGCTTGTATTACCTATCTGGTTCATATATATTGTCTACTTTTTACACTAAAGCTGTAAGCATATTTATCACATATTTTATAAATTCCTGGTTTGATAAATCCAACACTCCTGCCATGTCTCTCTACTCTGGTTCTGATGCTTGGTTTAGCCATACAACTTTCTGCCTTTTAGTATACCTTGTCATTTTTTGTTGAAAGGTATACATGATATAGTATGTAAAAGGAACTGCAGAAAGGAGCCCATCAGTAATACAGTGGTAAGGTATAGGGGGAGGGGAAGCATTCTACAGTCCTGTGATTAGGTCCCTGTGTTTTGGTGAGCCTGTGCCCCAGAACTGTGAACAGCACCAGTGCTTCTCGGGTTTCTTTTCCCCCTTTAAGGGGACAGCAAGGCTAAGGGGGATATAACTGGGTATTGTCCTTCCCCCACGTGGAAGGCTAGAGTCAGCTGGAATTTGCTCTCTCTTTAGGTTCTTATAAAACCACGGCAGGTTAGGTTCTGATAATTTCTCCTGCAGGCAGGCCTTGTTAAGACAGAATGCTCTTGGTAATTTCAAAAACAGTTATTTTTCCCCTCTCACTGCCAGAAGAATTAGGGAATTTTTGTCCAGTAATATCCACCGTGAGAAATGGATACAGATCCTTGAGACAAAACTCAGGAAAGTCTGCGGATGCCCTTGGAGTTTTAACTCTAGAGCTTGTCCGCAGTAAAGCCTCCAGGAATTTGTCAAGTACAGTTTTGGTTTTTCTAGCCTACCACTGGATCTCTGCAGAGGTTTCTGCTTCAGTAGATTGTGATTCTCTGTGTAATTTTCAGTGAACATTAAGTTGTATATTCTTCTGCCTTGGGTACTCCACACAAGCATTCAACACCTTTCTGGTTTTATGACCTGGAATCTTTGACTCTGCCCTGAAGATCCCACCAGGACTCCAAACAAACAGGTCATTGATACATCTGAGAAGGAAAAAACCTCAAAGGACCTTTTCTAAGAAAAAGGCAAGTTAACAAGGCAAGTTAACAGCTGAGGAGGGACTGCTGCACAAGGACTCACAATATAGTTAGATCTTTTAGTAACAGTGAGAATGTTAATTACTACTACTACTACTACTACTACTACTACTACTACTACTAAGAGTAAGCATCTAACACTTACTCGTGCTTACCATGCCAGGTGCTCTTTTAAAAGCTTTTGCATGAATTAACTCTAATTCCCTCAAAACCCTGTGAGTTAAGTACTGTTTTCTTTATTTTACAGGTGAAAATACTCATTGCTGAAAGATAAAATGATTTCCTAAAGGTCACACTGATTGGTATTACACGGCTGAACTAGAAGTCAATCCCAGATGATCCGACTTCAGAACTCATGCTGCTGTGCTACTTTCCTTATTTAATAAAGAATATTTAAGGATTTAGCCCTGGCTGGTGTAGCTCAGTGGATTGAGCGCGGGCTGCGAACCAGGCATCGCAGGTTCGATTCCCAGTCAGGGCACATGCCTAGGTTGCAGGCCATGTCTTCCAGCAACCACACATTGATGTTTCTCTCTCTCTCTCTCCCTACCTTCTCTCTCTAAAAATAAATAAATAAAATCTTAAAAAAAAAAAGAATATTTAAGGATTTAACTATAAATGAACCAAATAAGTTGTTTGTTAATTCTTAGCAAGTACCCCAGATTCTGCTTTTGAGCTAATACATTTTATTAATCACTACTTATACTACTTGCCTCATCAAAGCAAAAAGAATTAGTGACCCAGCCTTGACTGGTATGGCTCAGAGGGATGCCTGTCACCTGCAAACTGAAAGGTTGCTAGTTCGATTCCTGATCAGGGTACATTCCTGGGTTGCCAGCCAGGTCCCTGGTTGGTGGCATATGAACAGCAACTGATTGACGTTTCTCTCCCCCATTGATGTTTCTCTCTCTTTCCCTCCCTTTCCTACTCTCTAAAATAAATTTTAAAAATCTTTAAAAAAATTATTGACCCATAAAGACAGAAAGCACATAAATGGTTGCCAGGGACTAGAGAAATGGGAAATGACTGCTTTTGGGGTGATGAAAGTGTGTTCGAACTAAGTGATGACGGATGCACAATATTGTAAATGTATTGTACACCACTGAATGGCACACTTTTACATAATTAACTTATCACATAAACTTTATCTCCATTTAAGAAAAGTGATCTACAATACACATATTTTAATAGTAATTCAATGGAATGATATGCAACTGCTAAATATTATATTTTTTAAAGTAATGACAAAAAAAGGTTCTCAAATATTAGTGAATAGGAAAAAATTAGGTTACACACTAAATGCCAAATCTGAAAAATAACTTTTTGTCTTTTAATATTTGGGTACATACATTATCAGCATGTCTATATACAGAAGCATAAATGTTTTTTTCTTTATATTTTCTGTATTTTTCATATCATATATTTTTTATTAGAACAAATATATTTTAGTTTATTCTTTTTAAGATTTTATTTATTTATTTTTAGAGAGGAGCAGGAAAGGAGAAGACAGGGAGAGAAACATCAATGAGTGGTTGCCTCTCACGTGCCCTCCCCACTGGGGATATGGCGCGCACCCAGTCATGTGCCCTGACTGGGAATTGAACTAGCGACCCTTTGGTTTGCAGGTCGGCGCTCAATCCACTGAGCCACACCAGCCAGGGCGGAACAAATATATTTTAAATATTTTAATCACAAATAACTAAGTTTAGGGATGTAAATGATTTACAACTTCAAATAAGAGAAAAAACAAATCATATGGTAAACTAAAAATATATCAATAACTACATCAAATGTGAATAATCTAAAGATGCCAATTAGAGGACAGAAATTGTCTGGAAAAAAAAACATGGCTCAACTATATGCTGTATACAAGAAATTCAAAATATAATGATTGAGGTAGGTTGAGAGTTAAAGACTAGAAAAAGATATATCATACAAACGTTAATACCAAAGAAAGCTAGAGCGGCTATACTAGTATCAGACAAAGCAGACTCTAGAGTGAAGAAAATTCCTAGGGAACAGATGGTCCATTACACACTAATTAATGGGTCAATTCACCTAGAATACACATCTTAAATGTTCATGTACCTAACAACAAAACTTTAAAATACGTGAACCAAAAACTGACAGAACTAAAAGAAGACAAATTCGAAACTGAGGTCAGAGACTTCACCATTCCCCTTTCACTAACAGAGAAAACTAGTAGACCTGCCTGCAAAGAATATTTATAAAGATACAGAAGAATTGAACAGCACCAACCAACTGGATCTAAATGGCATTTAAAGAACAGTACACTCAACACTGTCAAAATACACATTTTTTGAGGTACACATGAAATATTCACCAAGACAGACAATTATCTCCTGCATCATAACCACTTTTAACAAATTTAAAAGAACCCAAATCATACAATGTCTCTGACCATAATGAAATTAAATAACTGATTATAAAAGAGTTAACAGCAAAATCACCAAATATCTGGAAATTTAACAACACACTACTATATAATCCATGAGTCAAAAAGAAGTCTCAAGGAAAATTTAAAAAGATTTTAAAGTTAATGAAAATATAGTATTTCAAAATTTGTGACATGCAGCTAAAAGCAGTGCTCAGAGGGAAATTTATAGTTGTTATTGACTAAATTGTTTGTGCTCTCCCCAATTCTTATGCTGAAATCTAATCCCCAATTGTATTTGTGACCCCAGAAAGATCACAAAGGGTAGAGCCCTTATGAATGGGATTAGCACCCTTATTAAAAAAAGATCCCAGCCCTGTTGGTGTGGCTCAGTGGACTAAGCACTGGCTTGTGAACTGAAAAGTCCCTGGTTCGATTCCCCATCAGGGCACACGCCTCGGTTGTGGGCCAGGTCCCCAGTTGGGGGCATGTGAGAGGCAACCGAGCAATATTCTAGGAAGCAGTCCCCCACCAGACACCAGATCTACCAGCATCTTAATCTTAGATTTCCCAGGTTCCAAGACTGAGAAATAAATTGTTGCTTACAAGCCACCTAAGCTATAGTAGTTTGTTACAGGAGCCCTAGTTGACTAAGAAAATAGTATTAAACACTTACATTATAAAAAAAGAAAGGTCTCAGATCAGTGGCCTTAGCTTCTATCTTAAGAAACGAGAAAAATAATAAAACAAACCCAAATCAAGCAGAAGGAAGAATATAAAACAATTAAAAGCAGAAATCCTGGACAATGGTGTACAGAATGACTGCGGGAATGGAGGGTGGGCTGGGTGGAGGGGGACAAAGGGGGAAAAATTGGGACAATATTTTTTTTAAAAAGCAGATGTTTGCCCTGGCTGGTGTAGCTCAGTGGATTGAGCGCGGGCTGCGAACCAGGCATCGCAGGTTCGATTCCCAGTCAGGGCACATGCCTAGGTTGCAGGCCATGTCCCCCAGCAACCAGACATTGATGTTTCTATCTCTCTCTCTTTCTCCCTCCCTTCCCTCTATAAAAATAAATAAATAAAATCTAAAAAAAAAAAAAAAAAAAAAAA